>JASCZW010002834.1:0-19150 GCA_034211315.2 Aedes japonicus | reverse complement strand
CGATCTCTGGTCCTATCGTAGGTCCGTTGATTCCTATCCACACTCAGGGTTTCCTCGTAGGTTTTAAGCTCTCGACAAACTGTTGTTTTCGGCATCTTCAGCTCTTTAGCCAAGTTGCCGCCTTCATCAAGAAGTATCACGTGAAGAAAGATGTGTTTGTTTTTGGTCGGACCTGGCCTCAGCCAATTATAGGTTAGTATGCAGCTTTCAAGTAATGTGCACAAGGATAGGATAAGTAATGGTCAAGAAATGCTTTTACTGTCGGAATTACTTACCTTGTATGCAGCTGAAAAGGAGAGCAAACCACAGAGAACAGACATCCAGGCTGCCAAGAACATTTTTTCCCCAATTTACTGTGTAAATTTTTAAAAGCAAACCGTTGGAAAATCAGCACCGCCTACTCTAGGTTTCACAAAACTAAAATTGACAGACTATCAAATTTCAAGGCGCGCAAGTGGCGCCATCAACATACGTTTCACCAAAACTAATAGAAACAAGCTGTAATTTTAAAATTGCAGTTACAGAAATTTACACACGGCGGGCCAAATTCTCCAGTTAGAATGTCTGTTCTCTGTGGGCAAGTTTCGTTACGTTAGTGACGCCTGCTCATGTAATCGAAATGGGGCTGTCACTTTTCCTTGCGGAATATTACTACGGTAGAAATGGCAAAAATTTTTACAGGTCCTTACTTGCCAGCTGCATACTAGGCTTATATCATGAGATTACTGAAGCAGATGGACTGGCTGAAGATAAACATTGTACCGAAGACCGCCAACTGCCCCAATGTGGCCCAGCTGCGACCGATAGAAAAATTTTGGGCGCACCTCAAACGAAGGATCTACTCCAGTAATTTCATGGCCAGAAGGAATGAGTAGCTAATCTTCAAGAAAGAGCTGATGAATTTGCTGACATCGATCTTGTCGTGGTCTATGGCTAAGCTGCTGGCCAACTGCTGTTGGGCAACCTGACAGGGTGTTGAAGCAGTTTTATAGAATGCTTAATGAACGTATAGTTTAAGGAAAATTTGATCCGTTAAGTTATCTTTTCTGGTATTTTTTATAACCGAAAGAAGTTCATGTTTTTAATTGATGGACGTTACTGATATGAGAATGAGTAAGGGTAAATCAATTATTATTGCGACACTTTCAAACTCGATGATTTTTTAACACTTGACCGAAATTAACCAAAATGTTACTTTGTTTATTTTTAGAGTGTATTGTTTACATCCGCTCAGTGCAGTTGATAGTGAAGTTCCGGTCGACATAGATCATTGCACGAAGGCGTCATCAATGCAGTTTTGACTGTTCATGGAGCTTGTTTACGTGGACTTAGAATATTTTCGGTGGGATCGGTTTGAGATTTTGTGCTCAGAATTTGTTGCGATTGAATTAAACTTGCCGGAAAACAGACACCAGTGCTTAGTTTTACATCATTTCCTGAATCTAATCGTGCTGAATCCGGAAAAAGCCAATGAAAAATTTCGTTTGAGCGGTCCAAATTCCAACACCTTGTAAACAAGCTCCCTGAACTGTCAAAAAAGTGAGGTTAATAGATTCGGTGCAATGATCTATGAGCGTAAATCAGCAAACCGTTCGCGAGAGAATTTTATTCACCCACATGCAAAATCCAACGTTGTCGCATCGGGTTATGCGAAAACTGCGACCGTCTTAAAGGTCCTCTGAAGCTTTCAGGAACGGATGACAATGGGGCACAAGTTAGGAGCTGAACGAAAATCACGACCAACGAACAAAAAAAAGGGAGGGAGAAATTGCTCATTTCAAGCGGAGTCCGAATATTTTGAAGCGGCACTTGGCACACAAACATGATAATTCGCATTGTGTCGTCTAGAGGGTCAAGAAACGATCCGGATTGAAAACCTGCAGGGCCCGAGAACTCTTCACGATGCTTTCTACGAAATACTGGTGCTGTTTCAAATGGAAGAAGCTGCCGTAATTCGCTTGTAAGTACCTGACTTGGCAGGCCATATGCTTTTGTGACAAACGGAGTGAAACAGTTGTGACCCAAATGGTGCATTTAGAAATGACTTCTGCTGATTTTGAACCAGATTTGGCTTCATGCTACTACTCCAAAATCGTACAACAGTGGTATGCGGCAAATTCTGTACATGTACCAGAAAACATGAATGCACCAAACTGTTCTGAACTCCGTTCGATCGCAATCTATTGGGCCATGATGAAGCGCGAACTTTGGAAGCTGGCAGACATATGTAACCTGAAATAAATACACATTCTGTTTACATTATTTACATTTGTCAGTTAGGCCCTTATGAAAAATCTAAAAATAATTTAGAATCAATGAATTGAAGTTGATTTTTTTATAATTCTTTTTATGAATAACAGCACATATGATTTATTGATTCAGCATACTGTACTAAGAGGTAGGAGGTGGATATTTCTACGTATACTCAAGTAATGAGTCTCTGTTGCCGCGGAAAGTCGTTGCGGTAAATAGTAGCTATTGTCGGCAGAATACATTCCACAGTGCAGAACAAGTGGAAGTATGTGAGTACCTTGAAGAAGCGTGCCGGTAGAGGACGCAAACGGCGATGAACGCGTAATCGTGCGAAGAAAACGGAATAATCTTAAAACAAGAATTCCGAAATTGACTTCTGAGGTTGCTGATGACATCGGAAAGTCAGTTAGTACGGAAACTGTCCGGTGTGACAATCTGAGAGGACGAGTTGCCCGGAAGAAGTCCTCCTTTCCAAAGCAAATGTACAAAACCGACTGGGCTTTGCCAGAGAGTATGTTGCAAAGCCATAAGAATTCTGGAAAGCGATGAGACGAAAATTCATCTGTTCGGTATTGATGGAAGGCAGATAGTGTGGAGAAACCCGAACTAGGCATTGGACGCTAAACATTTGTGCGCTACGGATAAACATGCAGGAGGCAGTATAATGCGGTGGGGTTTGACACTACCATGGACAAAATGTGATATCTGAACAAAACGCAACCTATAACCTTTCCAGCAAAAATTGAACCTACCTCGTGATTTTCTCTTCCATCAGGAACATGATCCGAACGGCACACCTCGTACGTCGAACGAGAGCGGTTGCTGTATAACGACCCAAGACATTTGAAAACACCTTCCAAGTCATCCGACTTCAACCCCATTGAACAATTGTGGTGGGACTTTAACCAATTGGACATTCGTCCCTTAAATTAGGATCCGATGGACTCAAACCAATGCAAATTAACAAGATGTGTCGGCATGACGTCTCTCGAAGCTATCGTGATCAGCTGTGCCAGATTCACTTCGAAAAGAACTCGACGAGCATGAAGGACCTTCAAAACATCCGAGCCTAGTTCCACATCGTCGTCAAATGGGACTGCTACCAACCGATCCACCACGATGTCACTCCAATTTAAGAAATTTAAGCCATGATTGCATTTCTCAATGGACCGTGAAATCATCAAAATAGCCAACTGGAATGCTTGCTCGCTGAAGAGTAAGAATATCGAATCCATCGACTTTCTCAACAAACGAGCCATTGACATCGCATTCATAACCGAGACTCATCTCATGCTTGAGATCAATGTTTGCCTCGCAGATTTCCGACTTTCGACAGACCAAATCGAACCAGCTCCACCGAAGGGGGACTCGCCGTTGCCCTGCGCACCAACATCAACTGCCAGATGCTTCCGAGCTTTCAGCTTAAATTCATCGGACTTAAGGTTGAATCCCCCGTCAGCCCTATCACTATCATTGCGGCCTATTATCGCAAACAAGCAAGCGCACACAACGGAACAGATACGACTTTGCGAGACGACATCATCAAGCTTACTCGGAGGCAGGGGCAGTTCATCATCACCGGTGACCCTAATGCAAAACATGAAACCTGGTGAAACGCACGACGAAACAAGAACGGTTACATCCTACAGAAGGTCCTTGAAGTGGGCCAATACACGATTCTCACCCGGGTGAGCAGTTCCGGAGTCCATTCAACCATCGACATCTTCCTCACCAACAGGGGGAACAACATTGCCCAGCCGGTCGTGTACCAAGAACTTAGCTCAGACCATTATCCAGTGGTGGCTGAAGTTGGGTCCTGCATCAACCGGCATTCGGTAACCAGGCGCAACTAACATCGCGCCAACTGGGTCCAGTTCGGTCATCAGATCGACAATACCGTGGATTACGAGAGGGGCCTCGAATCAACCGACGACATCGATCAGCTACTGCAGGCGATCGAGCAGACGATCTCTTAGGCCCGGGAGCAGCACATCCCAGAGGTAACACTGTAAGCAACTCCTTAACTGTTGATAGTCTCACTAAAAACTGGATCCGTCTAGGAAACCTCACTCGCAGCCAGTATCAACTGCAATCGCTAGAACAAAATCACAAAGGCCGTTCCACCGTTGATCCCACTTTACAACAATGACTCTAAGGATCAGTTGATTACTCCCGCTGAGAAGGCTGCTGAGATAGGTCGACATTTTATCAGCTCCCACAACCTTGGTCAAAACAGCATCAGTCCTCACGAAACTGCCGTTAACGAGCAAGTAAATAACATCCATCTATGTCCCAATGACTTTTCAGAGGAATTAGAAATCACAGTTGACGAACTGATGACCTATACTAAAACATCGAAGAACATTAAGCTCCCTGGTTTGGACAAAATTCAAAATTTGGAGCTCAAGCACGTGAGTTTCCAATTCTATGAGCATCCTGCATTGATATTGAACACTTCGCCTCGTGTTGGAGCTAAAGTCATACCCATCTGGAAACCTGGAAAAGCTCCTTCCTCTCCTAAGAGCTATCTCGGGATTATCCAAACTTTTTGAGAAATTTATCTACGTCGGCTCCTTACATCTGCCGACGAACTAAATATCTTGCTTGATGTACAGTTTGGTTTCCGACGTGGTGGTCGATCAACACTACATCAACTGAATTGAGTCACTAATATTCTCAAGCGAAACAAGTCAGTTTCAAAAACATCTGCCATGGCCCTTCTTGACGTGGAAGAGGCGTTTGACAACGTCTAGTATGATGGCCTGGTGTTAAAACTGCATCGGTACAATCTTCCAGTCTTTCTGGTAAAGATGGCGAAGAACTACCTTTCAAACAGAACATTCTGTGTTTTGCTGCATGGTGCAGTTTCTAATGCACTAGAGATCTCCGCTGCACAGTGGTCAAAAAGTAGATTTTAACGCTCTTAATTTATAGCTCCCCAAATACTGGAGCTAGAGCAATGGCATCTTTGGCAAACTTGCTAGATATGACAAGCTTCATATTTTGACAGCACGACTTTTGTGATCAATCCCCCTAAAAGTGAGATAAAATTTCAACTTTTTTAGGATTATGAGATAGAGAAATGATGTCTTCAGCAAAATTGTAGAAAAAGTCAATACAAACAACTTTACTGAATATATAAAACTTGTATGTTTCACCCAATTGGAGATAGAAAGCGTTTTATAAGAACTAACCTCCAAAAACACATTTCTCACTGAAACATTTTGTTTTTGATTTTAAAGACAATATAATGTTCTACAAAGTTATTTGCAATATCTAAACACAAAACCTTCTAGAATATACTATACCTAAATTATTGCAGTGGGATGAATTATTGACCTTTTTTCCGTTTTTTTCGTCGTATTTTCGAAGGCTGTACTTACCTTAGGAGCAAGTAGGAGCAGATAAACTTGGCTGCATCTAATAGTACATTAAATAAGCTTGCAAGTGGTGCTTAGTTTGTCCGTCCACGACCGTCTGCTGAGATGTTATGCTTAAAACAAATTTCAATGGTTTTACTATATTTCATTATTCAAACAGTATAAAAAATTGTGTTGTCATGGTAACCAGACCTTCAAACTCATTAGTTTTAGCATAATTGTACATTATGTTCTTGTCAATATTGTTATTCATTATATGTTACTATAATTTACCCGGTTTTAATTTCAATTATTATTAATTATTAATTAAACATTTGTTTTCGAAGCCGTTTTTAATTGCAACCGCGTGGTTTGTGAGAAGCTGTTTATCATCGCTAGACAATGGTTTCTCATGCTTTTTGGTCCAACCACGAATGCTTTTAATCAATGGATCTTATGATACAAGAAACCATTTCAGGAGATCGTAATTTTTATCCTTTTTGGATAGTTTTTAATCAGGTGTTATATATGCAGAGCCAAACCAACCGAAATAAATTACACCGACAAAGTGCATGGACGAGCAGTAAATGAAACGGCTTACGAATTCGGATTATCTACACTTAATGTATGGAAGCTACTTAGAAGCTTGCTAGGTCCACTTCTTTTTAACCTGTTCACCTCGGACATACCCCCACTCCCTGAAAACGGATCTCTGTCGCTGTTTGCCGATGATACCGCAGTCGTTCACAATGGAAGGGTAATAAGAGCGATCACAACGAAACTGCAACGAAGCCTGAATGTTCTGTTAAAGTATTTCACAGATTGGAATATCTGCATCAATGCAGTGAAGACCCAGGTCATCCTCTTCTCTCGCTCAAAATCTCCCAGACTTGTTCCGGCTGAGGATGTTAAAATTTGTCTAAACGATACAACCGTGGAGTGGACAAATTCAGTCATCTATCGTGGCGTGACACTAGATAGCAAGATTAACTTCAAGGAACAGGTTGATAAGACTGTCTTGTGTAACGTTTCGTTGAAGTTAATGTACCCCTTGCTAAACAGAAAGTCTACATTGTCCCCGAAGAACAAGCTTGCTATCTACAAATAGATCACACTTCCGGTGATCGAATACGGTATGCTGATCTGGTAGAGTTGCGCAAAAACGGTGTGTTTCTGGTGTACCTAAAGCTACAGCGGGTACAAAGATCGCAGCAAGCTCTGACCACGAACGGTTGGGCTGTCACGTTTTTTCTGTATTTTTGTATGATGAAATTTATCCTTACTAGAATCTCAACAATGACCGTCGCGTGTGATAGTGGATGCTGTGTTTATGACCAGAGTTATACCTAAACATCATTTGTGTGTTGAATAGAACTAAAATCCGGTGTAAATGGATTTCGAAAACGAACCGATTGGTACACGTTTGCTGATTGTTGCTGATTATCCGGGTGAGCGCTTTCCATTTTACTGATTTATTTGCCGTTTTTCCTAAGAGGAACGATAATTAGTTGACGAAAAATGCAATTGACAATATTGACAACCTTGATCACAAGAGGTGTGTTAACAATTTCGTGGATGGAAAGAGGCTGTTTTTTTAGTCATGAAGCAATTATACACTTGGACGTCACCTTATTCCGATACGTCTTTTGATTCGAACTTTTTAGGTTATTCAGATTACCATAAAAGGTTAGGGTAGCAAGTTTAACGAGTATTTGCTTCCGTTGTGTTTTCCGATATTATAACACAATTATTATCGGAGTAATTCATGTTGACCCTTAACTGTATCGCCACCGTAGCCATTCTTGGTTCAACCAGCTTGTACCTGTCTATCAAACTCAACTCCAGGACTCGGGTAAATCTCTCCGGACACCCAGTATTCTACAAACACCGATGTTCGGCAAACTTCTCTTGGTAAACCAGTTCCACCACGGACCAGTTCCATTACCGAAATGGCATTGCTGTAGATGCAGTTCCACAGTTGGAGGAGTTTAGTTCGAGATACGATGCTACTTTCGTTCTCCTGCAATGCCATATGGGGCAAGCTTGGCCGTTTTGGATAGGCATCATTTAGGTTCCGCGGAAAAAGCAGAACGCTAACCAGTTGAACCTCGCAACGGATTTTCAGACAATTGAGAGTTGGTAAGTGCTCTCAAAAACGCGGAGCGGAACAGGTAACTGTTATCCCTTTTGTCCCCTGAATTAAATGAACTGATCACATCACTTATCAAGGTGAATCCTGGTCCATCGAGTCCTACCCTACTAACATAGAAAACCTCCTTCCTGTGACCTTTGTGGGGATGCAGAGGTAAACACGGTCCCTAATCAGCAAAGGTCACACTAACTTTCCTTCCCTATTCCCAAATGATTGCAAGGACGTGGCCGGCGCCGTTATTGATTGAAGAAATCGAGTCACTGAAACGTGTACAGTGAGAATGGTCGGTTACTCCCAGCCCCCACTGATAATGATCAATCACGAAGTAGCAACCATTGATAATTAGCCAATCTAAGCTAAACAAAGCTACCTGAAGCTACACCGGGTACAAAACAATTATCTCAGAATAATCCTGAACATGCCTCCGCGGACGAGAACTACTGAGATCCACCGCTTGGCCGAGATTAAGACACTAGAATATGAGACTATCAAAAGGTACAAGACACTTTGCCACCTATCAGACCATCAAGTCATCCGGAACCTGTTACCCCTCTTCTAATTTTTTTTAAATGTTGTTAGGTAGGTTATCAAATTTTATAAATTTGAACAAGCCAATCCCCATCAGGGATGATGTGTAAACTAGAATTTTAAATTAATAAATTACACCACAAAACAAACGTAAGAAACAAGTAAAGATTTAGAACCATACAGGCTAAACAATTAAAATGTAGAAATCAGATGTAAAATTAAAACAAGAAAAATAAAGACACATTTTAGTAGTAGTAGTAGAAGTCTGTTGATCTATAATTGTGACCTCCTTCGTAAAATGTTCCGCACTAAGATTTTGGTCAACATTTGAAATATCTACTTTCGATTTACATACATCATTTCATTGATACCAATTCCTAATCCAAAGGAAATTTGACGTGATTTCCTTAGAATTTAGTTTTGTCCTGAATTTTTCATTGAATATTAGAAACTGAATTGAGTAGTAAGTTTTACACGACCGTGGGGGGAGAGTAATAAGCGTAACAAGATCGCCAAGTTGTTGGAGCGGTATTAGTAATCATAATAATGGAATAGAATTTAACTTTTTCTGTAAATATATTTATTACTTATTATCCACATCTAGAAATCGACCTCCACAGGTTTCGAGTGCACAGCAGTATGTAAATGGTAGGCAACACTTTACGCTTAACTTATATCACTTCTTTTGAAAATATTTATTCATTGAGCCTCTTCATCCCCATCATCACCAGATGCATCGTCCACGCTTACACCGTTCAACGCTAGCAAATGCACAATCCCGTTCCGCTTATTACCACTCGTACGAGCACTCAGCACGAACGTGTTTCCGTCTTCGATGAACGTCGTATCGGTGCCGCCATCTACGAACTCACCCTACAATCAAGAGAAACCGGTGTAATTTATACTGCTGTTCGGTTCGCATTGCACCCCAAGGTAAGTGCACTCACATTTTCCTCTATTAGTTTACCGTTAACGTAGATGTTGAGCGTGTTCTTTTCTGAAAATTAATTTTAAAGAATCGTTTAAAAATGTCTGTATCCAATTTCGGAAAATCAGTTCTTTACCCAGTACGATTCGATAGAAATTATCGCCCAAGTTAACTTCCCACGTTTTAAGGGCTTTGGCCTGCGATTCGGTGAACTGTTCGTAGGACTTCCCATCAACAAACAGCGAGTAGCTGTACTTGAAACCCGGCAGTGGATCAACCTGTTTAATCAATTCAATTAAGTAGTAAACCCTTCCTTCGGTAATTGCCATCCCAACCTCTCACCCTGATAATGCACCGCTTGTCCTCCAGCTTGAACATATCCTCTCCCACCAGTTTGAACATCCAATCGCGACGGAAAATCTCCTCCTTATCAATCCACAGCACTCGTTTGCCACTGGCCGTGCCGTGTTCGAACTCCACCTCGTGAATCTTTCCGTACATCGGAACTCTCCAGCGTGCTACGACCTCCCGATTGCCTCCGGCACCGTTTCCATTCCCTGCTCCAGTCGCCTTGCTAGTGGTATTGTTGTTACTACCGTCGCTTCCGGGCTTCATGCTGCTGCTGCTGCTGCTGCTAAGTACCAAGCCTCCACCCAGTCCAAGTATGCCGTGACTCATTCGCGTGCAACCCAAAAATGCCGTCGCCTGCGATCAAACAGTAGTAGGCGGGGTGTGGTGGGTAGAATTATAACTTTATTCCTTGCCCCTCCCGGAAGTCCTCCAGTCCGCGCGACGAAAGGACTGTTCGCTCAATGATGATGGGAACTAAAAACGATGTATGTATGAACTGGGTAGTAGCATAAGAGAGTGGTTCGTGCCACTCGTCAAAGTCATTATCGCTTTAGCGAAAATCGTGCAAAAAATATGTTTTATTGCAGCAATATCGATAATTCAGCCACGGCAGAGGAGGTGCGGTCTATTGTGAGTGATGATGGCGGGAGCGTTGTTCGCCCGGGGGGATTGTTGTGTGACAAAAAATATTGAATCGAGTGTTCCGTGTGTTGTTAACGACGTTTGTAGGTCACGAGGTGATTTTCTGGAAACAAACAAAAAATGGTGGTTATTACTTGCAATCTGGAATATGGTACGCGGAGAAAATCGATGGACTTTATTCATAATGCATTCGAGGGATTTGTTTGTAGGAAACACACATGCATGAGTCACACGAATAAATAATTCAGTTTAATAGCCGTTGTAACCGTTATCACCGGGTGTCATTTCCGTTTCTGCCGCCTCCCCCGTTCAACCGATGCAAGGTTTTATGACAAGGGGAACATGCAAAACATGGCGGATCTACGCTTGCAAAGAGTGTACACTGTTCTACGCCTACAGACCTATAACCAGGTTGTTGATAGCATCGTGTCAAATCTGAATAAGTCACGGTCGCTAATGTGATGTCTGGTATGACATGTGGCGTGTTTATCCTACATAGAATTGTAAACATTCATGTATAACGGATCAGAATCCTAGCCCGAAACTTCATGGAATCTTGGACAGTTGCTACTGCTATTCATATTCTATTATATAAAGACCTCTTTACTTTGTGGCGATCTGAGATATACATTCTTCTTTCTTTCACGCTTAATATTGTAAAGGGCGTACACGATATTATTGCGACACCGAAAATGTCATGCCAAATTTCTTATAATGTTTCGAATCAAACCAAAATTTTAGGGTAGTTTTATACATATATTTACTTCAAAAATCAAAAGAAAAGTTAATCGATGGAGCCTTGAGTGTAAAATTGAACGCATTTTCGCTTGATGCCTTCCATCAAAGTCTTTACAGTGTCATTCGGTACCAGTTTCTCAGTTTTTTTTCCATTTTCTTAACATGTCCTTCTCGTCTGTGACTGTCTTCTTGCTCTTCCGAAGTTCCCGCTTCATCATTGCCCAGTAATGCTCCACCGGGCGCAGCTCCGGACAGTTTGGCGGATTCATGTCCTTTGGAACAAAATGGACAAAATTGGCCTCATACCACTCCAGGACACTTTTAGAATAGTGGCATGATGCCAAATCTGGCCAAAATAGCGGAGCTTCGTCGTGCTGCTGCAAGAACGGCAAAAGGCGCTTCTCGAGGCACTCAGATTTGTAGATCTCGCCATTTACTGTGCCCTTTGTCACGAAAGGCTCACTCCTCAGCCCGCAAGAGCAGATGGCCTGCCAAATGAGATATTTGGAGGCGAACTTCGACATTTTCTTCTTCTTAAATTTGTCGTCAACATAGAACTTGCTCTTGCCGGTGAAAAACTCCAACCCCGGAATTTGCTTAAAATCGGCTTTTATATACGTTTCGTCGTCCATCACACAGCAGCCATATTTTGTCAGCATCTTCTCGTAGAGCTTCCGTGCCCGAGTTTTAGCCGTCGATTGTTACCGCTCATCGCGGTTGTATGTATGTAGTCCAGCTCTTTTCTTTGCATTCTGGACGTAGCTCTGCGACATGCCGATCTTTTTAGCCAAATCACGGCTTGAGACGTTGGGATTTGCTTTAATCATCCGCTTCACCTTTCCCTCCGTCTTTTTGTTCTCCGGTCCCGGTTTTCTTCCAGCTTTTTTGTCGTGGTCCAACGTCAACCGCTCCTGGAACCGCTTCAACACTCTGGAGACGGTTGAATGGTGAATGTTCAACATTTTTCCCAACTGCCGGTGCGACAGGTCAGGAAATTCCAGGTGTTTGGAAAGAATTTGTTCTCTCGACTCGCGTTTGTTCACCTCCATTTTCGTTGAATCGAAAAACACGACTTCGAGTTTGACAGCGTGTAAACAATACACATCAATGAGAAAGTGTGCAAAATTTGGTTGATTTTTACCCAATGGTAAAAAAGTTATGCCCTGTTGAATGTGTCGCAATAATTTCGTGTTCGCCCTTTAACTAAAAGGTGACTATGGAATGCATCGAAAATAAGCTGGTTGATGTGTGAACGAATCATGCGGTTGTCTTCAATCCAATCGTTGAACACCGCCTGCCCGATTCTCTCCAGAACCACTCCGGGTGCCCATCTCCACGAGTTTTTGATGTGCACCTTGGCAAACACTCCGTCACCTTTTACAAAGGACCTTAAACCTGCTGGATTTCTGAACTGCTGGTGGACGTAGCAACTCCAGGCTGGTCCGAATTTTGCACCCAAACATGATCTAGGAGGGAGATCTGCCTTCTGGTGCCGACGCATTCGGTGTTGTTCGGTAGCTCAACAGAAAGATGCCCAGTGCTTCCTGAATTGATCCTTTCCCCTCTACACCGCTCGCTTGATGAGGCTCACGAAACGCTCGGCTTGCCGTTTGGACCGTTTTCGAGGCAGAACTGTGCGAAAAAGGCACAGGTGAACTGCGTACCGTTGTCGTTGACTAGCGTTTCTGGCATACCAAGGCGAGCAAAGAGATTACGTAGAATTCCGATGGTTGCCGTAGCTGTGATCGCCTTGGTCCAGACGATTTCCACCCACGAATCAACGCTGAGAAGGAAGTATTCTCCTTCGACGTGAACCCACTGTCAAGGATGCTTTGACTTGGGCCAAGACAGCGGCGGGGCTTTGGGTGGACTCTTGGCCATAGTAGCACAGTGGTGGCACGCTCTGATATGCGCAACGACATCCGAGTCAATAGACGTCTAGTAGACAAAGCAACGTGCTATCGCCTTCATGCGCTGCATGCCCGGATGGCCACGATGAAGATGGTGTAGGCAACGCATCCAGAAATTGGTTGGTATCACTAGACGTTCGGCAAACATCACGCACCCTTGAACCGTAAATAGCGAATCAATTCGATCGGTGAATTGGTGGATCTCACGGTCCGGAATGGCCGTTTTTGACTGAGGCCACCCGTGCTGAATGAAGCGATGGACCTTGCTGAGTACAGCATCGGAACGGTTTGCGTGCTGTATTGGTCTGAAAATGAGAGGAACTGCGTTAACTGCATCTAATGCAATGGATCTTACATCGTTCTCCGTGATGATGCTGGCTACGACGTAGTCTTCCTCTGACTTGACGTGTTGGTGGATCAACCGAGACAGGATATCAGCGGTTCTGAATTTCGTTGTGTTCACATAGACGCTGTTGAAGTCGTAGAGCAGTAGCTGTGAAGCCCAACGTTGAAACCGGGTCGCCGGATATACTGGGATGCCGTTTTTTGAACCGAATATTCGAAGAAGTGGAGCATGATCCGTTTGTAAGGTAACCTCCGACCAAAGAGCATCTTGTGGAATATGGAAAAAGCGAAAATGATCGTATGTCCCTCACGATCTGGCTAACTGTAAGCTTGCTCAGGGGAAGTTAGTGCTCTGGAAGAATGCTGCCTTGATCGATCCGTCTGGGAACTAGTGGTTGATGGTCGCGCCAACTCCAATTGATGACGCATCCGCTGCTACCACAATCTCATGTTGTGGGTTGTATTGCGTCAAAAGCAAATCTGCTTGAAGGCATTGTCGCATTCCGCTAACCACATGAAATTCTTGTCGGCCTTGAGAAGCTCATCCAATCAATATTGCAGCGTACGCCATACCATCACGCTTCCACAAGCGATTGAACTCCAGATACGTCTGTCTGTGCTGGCATGTTGCAGATGGCTTCAACTTTCGCTGATTCGCAGTCCTTGCTAGTCGATGAGATGTCCCACGTATTTGATTTGTCGCTGATGGTGGACTTTTCCGCTTTGATGGTGAATTCGAACTCATGAATTCGTCAAAGGACGGCTTGAAGGTTGCGCCCGCCAATGGTCCGCTTCGTCGACTCCGCCGACGAGAACATCGTGAAGATATGCAGCTGACCCCAGCGAGCATCTCCGGGTGCCGCCTTAACTCCTGGTGGAAGTCGATCGTAGCGATAGAGACCTCAATGCATGTTGATAGTAAGCAACTCTCTACTGCTTTCGTCCACCGTAACCTGCAAGCACGCATCTGATAGGTCGATTTAGCTGAAGAACTTGCAGTTCGCCACCTTATCGAAGATGTCCTGCGGTAGAGAATGTTGGCAGTGCTGCGGCAGCAGAGCGTCGTTGAGACCAGTAGAATAATCTCCACAGATATGGGTTGCGCCAACAACGACGATTGGAGCTGCCCGGACGATCGGAGAAATCGACTGGGGCGTCCCAGCCGGTCCAACTCCGTATCATCGGTGCTACACATAGCATAAGCTACCGGCCTCTTCGGTCTGAAAACTGGGGATTTACCATCCATCAACGTAAATTTAGCTTTTGCCTTCAAACACAATCCTGGTTCATCGCTGGAGGGAGGTGATCGATGTTGGATTGGTGCTGAGTTGATTGCAGAACTGATCCATAGGCACCGACCCGAGGTCGAACGTGTCGATTAGATCCAGTCTAAGCATATTGAGCTGCTGCTTGACCACGAAGAATCGACCTTCACGCTTTTCTCCCTTGATCGCAACTGCGCATTGACACTGGAACTCCAGCTTCAAGGGTTTGCCCGATGCTGTAGCGGCTTGAACTACTGCAGGACTTGCTGCTCGTTTTCCTATCTGCCTCGATGTCTTCTCGGAAAAGAAGCTGATATCCGACACAGTGTCGAGTTGGAGATTGATCTGCCTGCCGTTCACTTCCGCTTTCACGAATCTCCTTCACTTTCGGGTGTTCCTACACCCGTTCCTGTCTACGTACACCCTTCTGGTCATCCTCGGCTTAGACGAGTACCGCTTACCTGGCGATTTCACCGTTTTAGCGCTGGAAAAATACCTGTGTTTGTGGTCCACCTGACCACAGTTTTTGCAACGATTCTTAAGGAAGGGACAGTCCTTGGAATAGGGCATGGCGACGCCGTTCCAGCAAGATGTTGCTGGACTGGCATTCCGTTGATTCGAGGACCTTGACTCTGGCGATCCTCGTCTCGAGCGGGAAAACTTCCCATCAAACTGCTTCCGCTTCTTTGCTTGCACTGATGCAGACGAAGGCGCTGCCTCTACCATCGCCATGTCGTGCCTGATGTTCAGAAGCCGTTGACATTCATCCGAAATCTGCTCCAGAGTGATGTCATTCCGCTACTCGGTTCTGCTCTGCAACCGTGTCATAACTTCTACACCGCTTTCCGCTTTCAGTCCGCAAACGAACACGAGGCATTTGAACTGGTCCTCCGAAAGCTGCCCTAGTTCGAACTCGATGCACAGCTTGTTCACCCGGCAGACGGATGTTTTGTAATCTTCAGTGACTTGCGTCGTGACTTGCAAGCACCGGTACCGTCTGCTGATCACAGACTCTGGCATGCAAAATAAACTTTTCAGTTTACCTACCGTGTCGTCGAACTTCATCTCGTTGGGGCTTTGCGGTAGGATGTAACTGGTGTACCTTTCGTGCTCTGGCGTACCCAATTTCCGTTGCAGCAATTTCGCCTTTGCTTCGTAGTCGAGTCGAACGGCGTCTTTGGTGAATGAACGCCCTGGTAAGCCCAGCTGAAGGTTTTGCACTGCTGGATCCTGTTGCAGTCCATTTCCCGGCATTGATTGCGGCTCCGGGGTTGGTGTTGGTAGCGATCGGTTGATCGCTAGTGTTGTCCATGTTGTTCCCAACAACGTACGTTTGGGTTGTACGCGTGTATTTGTGATGGTTTTAATGTGTTCATCATAGCATGCTGTGCGTTTGGCTGTCATCTTACGTGAAAAGGGGGTGTAATTAAGCGACAATTGGCGAAACGCTTTGGAATTCATAACGCGAGTGCAAAATCCATCATTTTTATGTTTGAAGAGCACTGTGCAGAAAACTCGGATTTTCCAATTCCAAACTGGATCAGAAAGTATTAGCTCAAATTCGGAAGAACAAATCAATGTCGATACGTGATTTGGCCAATAAAGCCGGAACCAGCGCCGTATCAAAAAACGGAATAACCTACAAGAAGCAGAAAATTACTAAACAAAGTGAGAACAGAACCAACGCGCAGCAACCAATGCTCGTAAATTGTATTCAGCGAGTTTGGCAGTGACCGGAGGCATGTATTTTGATGGACGACGAAACCGATGTCGATTCCCTGGGCACTAGCAAATCCTTGAGGTAGATTAACTTCAACTACCAGGTCCCAGGGCTGGTCTTGTTCTTTACCATTTTGGAAAGAAGCACACAAGTGTTGCGAGATCAGTGGAAATGCAGCCCAAAAGTGCTTATGATAACCATCTAGTACTTCTTACCGATAAACATTATAGTTCTGAGATGGTGATCAATGGTCAAGTACAGTATTTGCGAATACAGGTATACCTCGATAGTACGTACATCAACTTTCTCACTTCAAATAAAAATTGCATAAAACTACTGATTGTATCTGAAATCTAATACAACCAAACGAAAGATCGGAAAGTTGCGCTTTCTTTTTGTCATATTAGATTTTAGATACAACCAGCAAACTATACATGGGTGGTAAGAAACAATCACATCAATAAGTCCAGAGGCTTGGCAATTGTTATACAGAAGAATCAGGGAATTTATATGCTTCAAATTAAAGAGCCAAGGAAAGGCATTATGTGGATTAAGCTTTCGCTAAGTGCCCCTTTCACTTTTTGTTAAACACTATATAAACCTTGAAACACTTTTTTAAATTTTCGCTAGTAATCGCGAGCAAATTCCATTTAATTCCACTATGAGCTTATCTTTTGATAGATAGGCCTATTTTGTCTGCTACTTACAGACTTCTTCAGTGTCGAGTGCTCGACTTTGCAAAGTGGGTCAAAATTAATAATTATTAATATTCATGCGCCGAATTTAAACCAAAAAGCTTTGCTTGCCAGCTTAAATGAACTCATTTTGGAGAGAGATCGCAAAATTTTGATTGTTCTAGGAGATTTTAATGCTCAACTTGGACTAAAAGATCAACAACCTGAAGATGAAGTATTGATAGGAAAAAAGTTAGGTCATGACTATGATAATGAGAACGATGTACTATTCAAGTGTTTCTTACACCTGTCGAAACTTAAAAATATATCATCTAAGATAGGAAAAGATGTAGACAAAACTTGGAGAAGTAAAGATAAAAGTAGCCAGATTGACCACGTGTTAATATCACAATACACAAACTTCCGGATACGGTATATCAAGGGATACTGGACGCATATGAAAAAGGATCATAAATTAATATTAGTAGGTTTGTTATTCAATAAATTGGCCAACAACACAATACAGGAAAATACGTCCTATAAGGTTCATGTTGATTTACTTAGAGATTTAGGAATAAGAAAAAAAATACAAGGAAGCTCTAACGAATTTGCCTACTAAAACAGACATTAAAACAGACACTATAGATAAATGTTATGAAGAGCTAGCAGTATCAAAAATTCCCAATACTCCACGTAGAAGAAAGGCTTTAAATAAATTAAGAGATGCGATTAAAGTTTCTCAGAAACATCCAGATATGCAGAATTATAAATACAGGATTGGAAATTGTAGACAAGAGTATCAGCAAGCGGTCAAAGATCATAAGGAAAAGGAAATAATGACATTTTTCAAGAACTTAAAAGATTTTGATGCAGGTATAAGAATTCGAAAAACGCACAATTATCTTAAACATTTTGTCAAGCAAAAGAAGAAAAAATCAGCAATAATTAGTACTAGAGTTTGGGATGACATTCTAAAAACATGTGAGGGCCCAGACATAGAATTTTGTACAAGCCATGATTTTACACCATTGCCAAATCCACCAACATTAGTAGAAATTGAAAACATACTTTATGCAACTAGTAATGGGAAATCACCAGGTTCAGATCGAATATTTATGGAGTACAGTAAGTACGCGGATCAAAATTCTGTAAAAAGATTAGCAGAAATATTACAGGAAGCCCATAGATAGGAACGAAATACCTCTCGCATGGAAGAAAACAACGCAAATCCCTATTCCCAAGAAAGCAGGAGCTTCGGAAGCAGATCATTTCAGAAGAATCTCTATGTGTAATGTAGCTTACAAAAACTTATGCTAAGTGGATAGCTCAACAGCTAAGGAAATATGCAGGTGAGCCAGGATTGCACCAAGTAGCTTTCACGGCAGAAAGATCTACTGATGATCATATATTCGTAGCTAGACGTCTGATGGAAGAGTATTGGAATGCAGGTCAGGATCTTTACGATATTAGCTCTAGATATTAGCAAAGCTCTCGATAACAGTAAATTACAATGTTTAGGTGAAGTTTTGACTAAAATTGGAGTTCCATCAAGACTCATTGATAGAGTCTTATCGTGTGTTAAAGATGAGGTTACAAGAGTTCTATAGCAGAACCAATTTTCCAAAGAAAGTAAAGAGAGGAAAAGGAATAAAACAGGGATGCCCTCTATACACCTGTTTAATTACATAATACAAGATGTTTTGAAGCAACGTTGTTTTGAAAATTCCAGGATTAAAATTGTTGGATATTAACCAATTAAAGCTTCCCTTGTTACTTGTATTTGCGGATGATATCCTAATTATAACGAAAACTAAAGCAGAGTTGAAGAGATACTGAAAGAACTAGATAGCCAGCTCAAAACCGTAGGACTAGAGATAAACTGCAAAAGAGCCAGGTTTTAATTAGATATCCGAATGATAAGGCAAAGGCATCCAAATGATATTATTCTTAACGAGAGAAATTTGAAGTATGTGATAGTTTAAAATATTTAGAGTCTGTTTAATATCTACCTAATAGGAAGTAACTTGCAGAGCGAGTGTCTCAAATTCTCTTTAAGTCATCAAAAATTATAGTAGAATTTTGCAAGAAGTTCAACCCAAACTGAGAATTAGGAAAATTAATGTATAAAACCATGATAGCACCATCCTTACAATATGGCACTAAAGTAGCAGTTTTGACTAAAAAGAGTAGGATTTCAATAGCGAACTACGAAAAACTTATTTTGAGAAGCATACGTCAAGGCTGATTTCAAGCAGCTTCCCAGGTCAAGAGAGTTGTATGCGGCT
>JASCZW010002833.1:0-65602 GCA_034211315.2 Aedes japonicus | reverse complement strand
TCAAATAGCTTCTGCAATGAGTGGTTTGTTGTTTTGAATTTGTCAAGTCAGAAGGAACCTAAACACCTAGCAGAATAAATACTATAGAAATGAAAATTTGCGAATCAAAAGACAAACAACTATATTATCATAGATTTCCACACAAGACGTAAGCTATAAGCAAGAAGCAACTTGTAATCGGCTGTATTGTATGGTTATTCGTACCCTCAACGAATCCAAATTAACTTCAACTTCTCATCAAAATATTAACGCGAGGCCGATAAAAAGCTGCTCATAGTAAAAACAAGCATTTTACTCTCTAGGTTTGATCATAAATTGACAACAGTTAACAGAAATTTACGATAAGTAGTATGATCAGCACATTTAGATTTCAAGTCCTTCATACTTGTAAAAAGTAAACATTTTAATAAATCAACCCAAACCGAAGCTGATAATTTGATTCGAATACAAAATAGTCGAACGCTTCTCTTCTGGCACTGAGTAATGCAGTGCCCAATAATCTGTTTATTGTAGGTAATGACACCTGGGCAGACAATTATCGTAATGTGGTTATTTCAACCGTTTAGGCTAATAGTCACTAGTATTGCGGAATGTAATGTATCATAATTACACGGTTCTGTCCGATCAATGTTATTAAGGCTGAAATAACTGTTTTCTGACATGAATTTTACTTGTCGTCATGAAACACGAGTCTAGATTTCTTATTTCCTGAATCAAAAATGATAAATTTGGTAGATAACTGTGTTGGGCACCTACGGGTTTTTGGCATATTGGTGTAATTGTTCAATTCTTTTGTTCGCTTTTAAATAATAATCAAGAATTTGTTTTTTTTAATTTCTGACAGTGTTTGCTTTATGTTTAAGCTTGTTTTCATAAACATTTGGCTTCTTCAGGCAGTATTTAAAACAACATTTAGTGTTTTCCAATGGCTGTCAAATTGGTGGACAATGGTACACCATGAACCTGCATGTATAAAATGGACCCTACTGTGTGCCTCCTCCAGTAACTCATATCCTCAACTTCCCGTGGTACCGGCTGGGTACGAGTAACCATCGGATAGTGCGGGCAACCTAATCCGGTGGGACCTTTATCGTATGCTGATAGGTAAAGGGGTGCTCACAAGCTGGAAAATCACAAGTAACAGAAACAAGGAATGTTATTGCGATTCGGAACAATCGGCATAAAACCAGACTAAAACGCTGGCCAGACTGGGCAGTTAAGGAGTGTATCGAATATAAGCTATCCACATACATTTGCGTTGTACGCATGTATTTGTGATGGTTTTTTATGCTCTGAACACTGCATGCTGTGCGTTTGACTGTCAGCTTTCTTTTGTTTACTTGTTTGTGCGGTTCAAATTCTGCGTTTTCAAAATGTCGCGTATTGAAAAGGAAGTGAAAATTAAGGTTCTGGACACATGGCTAAGTGAGAAGGGTATTACTATGCGAAAATTGGCGAAGCGGTTTGGAATTCATCATGCGAGTGTTAAAACCATCATTAATAAGTTTGGGGAACACTATTCTTTGGATGAGCTACCAGGAAGAGGCAGAAAACCCGGTTCTTCCAACCCGAAACTGGAGCAGAAAGTGGTATCTCTAATCATGAAGAACAAATCAATGTCAATAGGTGATTTGGCCAAAAAGCAGGAACGAGTGTCGGAATGATCCAGCGTATCAAGAGGCGAAACCACCTGAAGACCTACAAGAAGCAGAAAATCTCGAAACAAAGTGCAGAACAGAAGAAGCGAGCAGCAACAAGGGCCCGGAAATTGTATTCGCGTCTTTTGCAGCGTCCCGATGCATGCGTTTTGATGGACGATGAGACCTATGTAAAGGAGGACTCAAAAACCCTTCCAGGTCCACAATACTTTACTGCCGTCGTTGGGGAGGATGTGAGCGATGCGGACAGGTCGATTCAAGTGGAGAAATTCGGTCGAAAGGTATTGGTATGGCAAGCAATATGTTCCTGTGGTTTGAAGTCAACCATTTTTTACACTACCGGAACTATAACTGCGGAAATCTATCGATCTGAGTGTCTCCAGAAGAGATTGTTGCCTTTATATAAGAAGCATAGTACACCTCCACTGTTTTTGCCGGATTTAGCGTCAGCTCACTATGCCAAAACCACTCTCAATTGGCTTGCGGAAAAGGGTATAGATTTCGTTGAGAAATATATGAATCCACCAAATTACCCTCAGCTTCGACCCATCCAACGTTACTGGGCAATCGTGAAGAGGGTCTTCAAGAAGACTGATAAGGCAGCTGGGAATATGCAGGAGTTCAAAAAAATTTGAGCTCAAGCGTCCAAAAAATGCGATGCAACACTTGTCCGGAACTTGATGAAGAGCATTCGATCCAAAGTTCGAAAATTCGTGAAGGAATAACTTAAATTTCATCCGGTCTTCATTATGTTCAAGTTTAACTCGTACAATAAAGGATCAATTTTTTGTATGAATAAAATATCGGTTTTCAACATAATTTGAAAGAAAGTTTGTGGATAGCTTATTTTCGATACAGTCCTTATAACATGTTATAAGCCTTTTTTGATGATGAATTTCTGAATGAAAGTTACCGCATTTTTCCCGACTCATTGAAGTCTCACAAGTTTAACATAGTA
Organism: Aedes japonicus; assembly: GCA_034211315.2. Lineage (NCBI taxonomy): Eukaryota > Metazoa > Arthropoda > Insecta > Diptera > Culicidae > Aedes > Aedes japonicus. The sequence continues at coordinate 62,986 of JASCZW010002833.1, read as the reverse complement.
GCACTGCAAAAGATTAGCTGGAAAGCATCGACGGAACATACCATAGACTAACTCTAAGACCAGTAGGTCCCGAACAATACGATGGTTTTCTTGGCTCAGTCAGTACTAGCACATCGGTCCCAAGCTCAATAATGCGCCCCTAATAATGAACTCACACAAACACACTCTCAAATATTCTGTCAAAATAACACAGCAAATCAAAACAAAGGCGCAAATATGTATAACAAGGTGCTGGCTTCAAGGTGTATTTCAGACCAAGGGGTTCTACAACAGTGAACCAATTTCAAATCGCTAGCTGCATATTGATTGTTGGAACATACGTCAAGAAGTGGTTTCACAGTTTGGAAGAAACATTTAATTTTCTGCGTTATTTCATGCACATAAAGGGAATGCTACACTCAGCGAAATAAACTTTCGACATTCTTAAGACATTCTTCGACATTATGATTATTTTCCACAAGAAATCCTTATGGTGCCATTAGTTAGCATTATGAAACAAAATGGTGTTGAAAAAATAAAAATATAAAGCAACCTGGATTCGCACTTCGAACGTTGAGGTTATGGGTTCAGTTACTTGAATCCTAGTATGTATCAGGAAAACTCAAAATCGTACAAAACTTATGAGATTTCAAAGCATTGTTCATAATGCCTGGGACAGACATACAGCGTACAGTTTTTAACTAACAATCAATATGAAACTAAGATTTTGAAATTGGTTCACTGTTGTAGAGTCCCTAAGTACGAAGTTCATCTTGCAGTCTGTACCTTGCAATGTACTCTTGCGCTTTGCAGTACCTTTTGATACTAGTATCTTTGATTTTGTTTTGATACACTTTGTTATTTTTGAGGGTATGTTGGTGTGGGTAACATTATTAGGGGGAATCATTGCGACCGAGCTTGGGACCTGTGTGTTAAAACTTCCTGAGCCTAAAAATACATTCATTTTCTTCATGAATATTCAGCCGCTATTTGTACTCCTTTAGTCTAATGCGTGTTTTTTAGTACTGGATTTAAGTATTTGACAGTTCAGCGTTCAGCGTTGTGTGTCGGCCATAAGTATAAGTTGAACCTTATAAAATTCTTAAGTTTGTTTACCTGAGTGTAGATTTGGCAGAAATTACTGGGATATTTCATGTAAACTTAAGTCATTCAATGACTGTATCTAGTCTGTTGTATGGCAGATTGCAAACATTGTTGTACGACATATGCAACATTGCAAACAATTTCGTTGTTTACACTTCCTTTGGCTTGGAATCAAACGAGGGAAACTTTACGCACCTGTTAAAAATTATGTTTTTCTGTGTATACCATATAGATCATTGCACGGGATGTCTTAACCTCACTTTTTTACAGTTCAGGGTGCTTTTTTACAAGCCTAACACACAAAAAATTACACAATCGAAATTTGTTATTGTTATTTTACGGATTCTGTACGATTAGATTCAAAAGTTAAGAGCGCACAATCAAGTTCAGGGTGCTTTTTTACAAGCCTAACACACAAAAAATTACACAATCGAAATTTGTTATTGTTATTTTACGGATTCTGTACGATTAGATTCAAAAGTTAAGAGCGCACAATCTAAAACCGATCTTACCGGAAATATTCTAAAGCCGCGTAAACACGCTTCCTGTACTGTCAAAACTACATTAATGACGCCATCGTGCAATGGTCTATACCAAAGTTGCGGTAATACACTCGAGCTGGGTAAATCTTTTATCGTGATGGGCGGAGTACGGTATTCCTGGTTGAAACCGGTAGCAATGCGCCAACGATTTGATTCCATAAGTCCAAACAATGGCGCATCTAGTGCGCTGTATAGTGCATCAGATGCGCCATACAGCGTACTAGATGCGCCATTGTTTGGACTTATGGAACTGGAGTAAAATCGATTGGCGCGACTGCTATATTCCGGTTTTCAACTGCACCCGGAATACATGGTTGAGTGCAGAAATCGAAATTCTCACTCAGCTGGGTAAAACCCATGCTCTCTCTCAAGCAGGTTGTCAATGAGTAGCGAACCGTTCACATTTTCATCTCTACTCTTTCGCCGGTAATTCATTATCCTCTCTTTTGCATATGCGAAAATATCTCTCTCCAAAATTCAACGAACAGATTTTCTCATGTCACATTTTTCACTGAAAACTTGCTTAGATTATATACGAGGAGCAAAAACCGAAAAAATGGCCAAGTCAGGACACACTGGTACCGCCATGGACCACCATTATAGAATTATAATGTCAGAATAAAACAAGCATGAAGACTTGTGCATTTTCAGGTGTCAAACAGACAGACAGACATTTACATATACATAGATGAAAAGTTAGTGCAGTGACAGTTCCAAATTAATTGGAAGAAATTCATCAAGATACGATTTTAAATCAATTGAGCCAAATCGATACTCTGAACCACCCTAATATCCATAATTCCAAGGCAATGAAGTGCCAATACGTTGCAGGAAAAATACGATGTAATATAATTAACATTTAATGTGCCAACTTCTAATTGCAATAGGAAGCAATAAAATAAATCGCAGAGATTTACTATCAGATGAACCCTGAATTAATTTTAAAGACAAAGTTAATATAGCCGTGGTTGAGTTCAGTACAGTGTAGTGAAGTGAAGTGGAAAGATTTATGTTCTCGGTATTATCAAGTTAGATGAAATTCAAGTACGGCCTAACAATTCTTTTGGGTTGGAAACATTTTCTTACATCGATCGTAGGCTATGGCAGAACGCCTCCAAATGATAACAGTGAAAATAGCTTTAGAACCAACCGATCAACCTGCAAAGCAACTGTACAAAACTGTGAACAAATTAATCGCTCGGAGGAACACAATCATAACATGCATCATTCACTACAATAATAGCCTACACAGAATAATATTTGACGTATTAAAAAACATTAATCACGTGTAAATCGGGCTGCAACAGTATTGTCTTTAATGAAGCACAATTTCAACATTATGTCTTATTCGTAAGGCTAAGCAAACTCAAAGTTGTTTGCACTTTTTGATGGTTGTTTCTCCAGTGATTCGCAATCAGCGTGTTAAAGAATGTCCTCCCTTAGCTCAGTCAGTAAAGGCACAGCTACAAAGCAACACCATGCTGGAGGTGGCTGGGTTCGATTCCCGGTTTGGTCTAGGAATTTTTCGTTAAGGAAAACTTCTCGACTCCCTTGGCATAGCGTATGATTGTAATTGCCACACAATCATACTAATGCAAAAATGGTACCTAGCATCGAAAACTCTCAATTGATAACTGTGGAAGTGCATCTAGAACACTAAGTTGAGAGCAAGCACTAAGCTAATTGTGAAAGCAATAAGCTTGAAATGCTAAAGAAGAAGAAGAAGTGTTGAAGAATGTACAAGTATCAGTGATGTCATACTCTGGTCAATAGTACATTGCACTCATATTGAAATGCGAAAGAAAAGTAAAAATTCAAGTGTATGCTCTTTTAAAAATGTTAAATTTATGTGAACAGATTAATTGAGCCCGAGATCATTTTGAACAAACGAGTTGGGTTCGGTTTCAGTTTGGCAGGCGGTGGCAACGAGACCACTAGGGGGATTTACCTATTCTAGACAAGCTCAGCCCAGTATACATTTTTATGAGTATTTTCACAACGTTGTGCGCATATCTGTCGTTTTGTGCGATTATATTTATTTGCTCCGTGATTCTCTATCTAATGAAATCGACAAAAACATCAAAAACGGTTGGAAAGCATTCTTTTTTAATATAAAACTTCTTAAATGAGTGAAGCTATTGTCGGCAACACATTTTTGTTATTCAAGATACTTTCGTGCGAATTGCGTGTGAAAAAAAATTGTTCCATCATAGACGACCTAAACAGTAGGAGTTAAGAGCCGATACTGAAGCATTCTCGGCGGCTGCCATTTGCTCAAAATTTAAAATAAATATAACTCAAAATCTGTTCTAGATATTGAATATTTCATCACATCAGTATGTATGCTTACTTGCTGTGAGCAATCTGATAGAGTTCGATTCGATGTTCATTCACTAATAATCGAGATTTATAAATTTATAAATTTGAAAAGTTAACGAGAGAGAGAGAGAGATAAAAGATAGGAAAAAATACATGGAGCAGCAATTTACCTTAATGTAGCATATTTGATGAAAATGTAGTTTAAGGCGGTAGTACACTCTGGCTGCCTGAAAATATATGATTTTCGGTATATTTTTAAAGATAACTATAAATGTATGACCAAAAATCGAATACATATGTTTATATACTTCAACTCCACGGCGATTAGATCTTCGTTCGGCTCCTCATCTCCTCACCTCAGTCAAGTGGTCTGACATGCTACCTGTTTGTAACCGTCGGGAGCACACCTTTCTGAAGAGAAAGGACTGCGCGTGATACTTAGCCAGTTTATCCCACATGTCTTTAGCTTTTTGGGCACGAATCACATGACAGATCTTCTAGTGACAGTCCGATGAATGCCCGTGCCTTCGCATCCTTCGCGTTCCAGGTAGCATCTGTTTCTTCCGGTTTTGGCGACTTCGTGGATTAGCACCAACGTCATCTGGAACTTCAATACCGGGTAGTTAGCGTCTCCCAGTTTTTGTACGGATGTCTTCAGTTCGCTCATCTTGGGAACAAATCTTCAAATCCATCTTCAGAGTTTCGCTTTTCCGTGGTCTTCTGTTACCACGTGAAGAAATGGCCGGATTCTGGATTCTGTCACCACGTGAGGAAATAAGCCGACGGAAAATTATTGAATTAAAAAAAGGTTAAATAGACGCGGACCTAGTATACTTCCCTACGGAACACCGGCGGAAATCTCTTGTATACCGGAAACTGCATCGTGCAGTGAAACGTGGACTGTCCTGTCCGACAGATAGTGTTCAATTATCTTCACCGGGAAGACGAAAAGACTGTATCCTTTTAGCTTGAATACCAGGCCATCATGCCACACGTAAACAAAGGCCTTCTCAATGTCAAGAGGTGCCATGACAGATGATTTTGGTACAAACTTGTTCCGTCTGAGGATGTTGGTGACTCGGTCGGTTGGTGCACTGTAGAACGATCACGTTGGAAGCCAAATTGTTCGTTGAGTACGATGTTGAGCTCGTTGGCAGATATGAGAAGCCGGTAATAGACTGCTTTCTCAAACAACTGTGATAATCCTGAGAGAAGGCTGGTTGGTCTATAGCTCTTGAAGGGGAAGGATCTCTACCAGGTTTCTATATGGAAATGACTTTAGCTGACTTCCAACACAAGGGAGAGTAGCTAAAGCTCAGGCATTGGTTAAATATCAACGCCAGATGACCGACGAACTTGGGGCTTAATTGTTTAAGCTCCGGTTGACCAAGGAGCCAACTTCGGCCACCACTGGATGGTGGTTCGAGCTGAGTACCTGTTGCCGACCGGCTGAGCGATGTTGCTCTTCATGTTGGTGAGGAAGATGTCGTTCGTTGAGTGGGCTCCGGATCTGCTCAACAGAGTGGGAGTTCCCGGGCTCAGGACAGTGTTTGAATTTTGTTCCAGGTCCTCCTGTTCAATGATACCGTTTCGGTTGCGCCAAGTGTTCCTGTTAGAGGAGCTGGCTTGCTTGAGATAATAGGACGGGATGCTGAAGGTAGGGCCGACGGTAAATTCGACTCCGATGGTTTCGATAAACTGCAGATGGAAGTTCGGAAGCAGTTGATATTGTTGCGCAGGGCGATCGCGACTCCTCCTCAATTAGAACCGCAACGATTAGATTGCACAACCCAGTAGCCTGGGAGGGAGATGCTTAGTTCTGGCTTCTCCTGGCGTCTCCGTGACGATGGCGATGTCCATGTCCTTCCTGTTATAAGGAAGTCACCAAGCTTCCACATCTAACAAGCATTTTAATTAAGAATACTGATGGTGCGATTAAGGTCCGTACTTGAATAGGAACGTCATCGTCATGGATGTTGTGGCTTTGAGCTGTTCCTCCTTCAAACAGGAAGGTAGTTGATGGTAAAGTTTTGGGATGAACTCCACTATTTATTCCAAGTCGTAGAGCTATCCATCGGCAGGTGATTGCCTGGAAGTACTGCAACCCGGATTGCACCACCCTGGCGTGTGGGTGGCGTTGGCTACGGAGTCTGACGGATGGTTGGTCTAGTGGTGGTTCATATAGAGCGGCGGTAAGTTATGCACTTAGTAATGGAGCGTTGGGAAGTGCTGCTCGTTCATCAGATTTGGCGAACGGCGTTGACGAAGCCGGGATTTGGTGGACGCCCGCTTACGGTTTGCCAAAAACTCCGCACTTTTGAGGTAGGCTCGATAGCTGCCATCGTGGTTAGAATCACAGTCACCGCGTGTCGGTTTTTAAGACCCATTGCCACGGCAATAAAGGGTGGCCACCAATGTTAATGAATCCTTACAATATTCAGATAATTTTTACACACACACACTTTCACTCCAACATTTTCGTGGGTAAAAGAACACGGTGGACTAAAAAAACTGTCATATCTGACAATCACAGCAGTAATCCGGAAGAAGTGTAATGGCTCTCCAACGAAGATTATGGATAAGAAGACGCACTTCTTAGTTTCCGATAAGGTCATTTTGGAGCCGTGGTTCAAATCAAATGACTTGGCCATCAACCCACAAGTCTGCCAAACAGGGTGTTTTCAGAAAATTATCATCCCGTTTGTTCAGAAACATCGCTCGCATGGAGTCTCCGTGTTTTGACTGGACACAGCATCATCACACTACGGGAAGAATGCGCTAACATTCCTGGATAGTCAAATTATACCATTTGTACCAAACGACAGGAATCCAACTAATCTGCCGCAGTATCGTCCTATCAAGAGTTTGTTTAGTCTATTGAGCTCTACAGTATACAAGGGCGATTGGAAGGCCAAGAACACGAAGCAACTCATCAACAGGATCAGAAGCAGCATCCGGAAAATTGATGTGGCAGCCATCCGGTGATCATGTGTTTCCATCAGAACTAAGCTGTGGACCATATGCTAATATTCATTACGCTGAGATTGAAGACTTAAGTCAACCCTTTATATTAAATCATTCAGACCGAACTGTACTTCCTTGTTGTTGTTTTTTTCCCGAGCCATTCTGGCTATTCCCACTATTCGGTGGCCACCCGCTAGGTCGAGCGGGAAAGCTTGCAAAACTTTGCAGTGCTTTTTTCTGGCTAATAGACGAGGAAACGCAGGCGATAATTCGTAAGCTGGACGTGGAATCGCAAGAAAACGGACAAGAGTGGAAAACGGGAAAAAAACAACTTTACGAGAGAGCGAAAAACACGACCGTACGTACCAATGAGTTGTATACAGGTGGAGCAGAAGTGGTTCAGATGTATTAGTGTAATACAAAATACTGTCACTGTGTTCGTGAAACGATGCGCAACCTGTTGTTTGTAAACATGCGTGAAGTAGATCTCCAAAAACAACAATTCACAACAGCAGCAAATCACAAGCTGGAATGTTTGTTTTCGATATTTGGTATGGTTTCAAAAAAGTTTCGGCTAAACAATGCCTTCTCGTACGGTAAAAGTTAAATTTAGTAAAGGAAACTTGCTTTGTTATCATTCGCGTGTTTTTGGGGTTTTACGTCACAATCCGAAGTCATGAATTGTTTACATATTTTTCGTTACATAAAACGACAAACACCTTTCTTTTTGCCACCTGTATACACATTATTGCGTACGTGTCACTTAAATGAACTAGAATGAATGATGAGAACTTCAGAAAGAACAACTCTTCAGGTTAAAGGTTTATTACGAATGAAACAAAATCTTATGTCATTGAACTCATAGACTACTACGAGCCTAGGACAGGACCTGCCAGCTCAGAGAGAGATGACCTCTTTTAAATTTATGATTGCTTTGATACGGGGGTCGCTCCAGTGTTGCCAGATATGTTTACACAGTAATCCCATTGAAAATAAAGTAATTAAAAACATTTCTTTTGTCGTTCGGGAAATGAACCTGCATCAAACTAAACGCAAATTGATAAGGTTTCATTGAATTTCATTTATGCTTACGCTGCAAGTTCTGCTGTGGGGAGAAATCTTGAGCAAGAGAATGTGCGTTCCCAATGCAGGCCTTCACCCACTTTCGGAGAACTATTGGATCTCTCGAGAACCGATGAAAATGGAGACCCTGATGTGACACTTCACTGCGACCACAATTTATCGCTTTGCACTTCATTTCGAACTGATTTAAAATAAACCACTGCAAAAGTAAACTTTTGTTCTAGTTGTCACAAACGAAAAAAGTGAAAAAGCAGTAACTACTAGCAACACCGCCAAACCAACAACAAACTGCCTTCTTGTAACATAATTCGACGGAGGCGGTAGAGGTGGTTGTCAAAGCGACCAATAAAAAATATAGACACTCAAGTAATAGACCGGACAACGTGCCGCCATGTTGTATCCAAAACGAACATTTCCCAAACGATTTGACAGTTGTTTTGGATACATCCATTGTGCCGGAATCACGTTGCCTGGTCTATTACTTGAGTGTCTATAATAAAAAACGGTCTTTTTTAACAGATTAATGCCCTTTTTTTTTGCACTAACGGCTGGCAGGTCCTGTCCTAGCTACGAGCTGAGTTGATGTCGTGTTGCTATGATCTACCTATAATACATCATGTGCCCCGAAGATAATCTTATCTATTCTAAGAATGCTTTAAACTAATCAAGGAATGCTCTGAGACCTTAGGGCAACACTCCACACGACCAGTGGTCTCTCAATACCGAGAGTGGCGCATAAGTCACTGCGTTTGCGGCAATTTTCCATTGTGAAGGCAACGAACGTTTTCATTGGCACACAACGGGTAAAGTTGTAATAAAATCCAATCAATTTTGCAGAATGAATTGTCTTGTGATGTTCCTTAATAGTTAGTGACACTACACACCAAAAAACGATGAACGATTTCAGCAAAATGATTTGCTGAAAAGCTATCAGCAATATTACGTTTAACTGAAAATCAGCAATTTGGTTTGTTTTTGCTGAAAACCAGTAAACTGGTTCAGATTGCTGAACACTCAGCATCTTTCACCACCTGACTGTCAGTCTGTCAAATTAATAAAAAAGAAAAACAAGCTTTCATTGTTTTTTTCGGCAGCGCTCGTGCAGTTTGCGACCGGTTCAATTAAAGTTTCATGTTAAAATTTGCATAAATTATCGAAAACTTCATGGATCCGGAGGTGCAAGAGCTCTGCGCTTAATCTTAAAGCAGACCGTTGTAAGGTGGGGGAGTTGTTTGTTAAGTAAAACAGATAAAAATAATTCTATATTTTCTACAGCTGCAACACAAATGACGGAAACTCTACCATCAATTGGTTGAGGGATATTTTGATGGGCTTCGACGACACCTGAAAGTACATCGTTACAAAGCATCCGATGGAGGTTTCAAATACACATCACCAACTACAACTACAAATAAATAAAAAAGAAAGAAAAAACCAAAATAATATATGTTTTTATTAATCCAAACGTGAAATGAGAGTCAGAGAGCTAATTTTTCAATATATTGAAAGTCATTGCTAAATTCTACCAACAAAGTGCCGTCAAAACACAAAACAGCCAAAATTGCTGAATTTTCAGTAAATTGATGATTTTTGCTGAATTATATCAGCAAAGTGCCGTCAAATCACGGAATCGTCAAAATTACTGAATTTTCAGCAAATATCAGATGTATACTGAAAGTTCGGCAAACTTCTGTCAAGCAGGATGACCTTTCGCATTGCTGAAAAAATCAGTAACTTTATATTGCTGAAATGTTTACTGAAAATTCAGCTCGGCAAAATTCAGCAAAATTTTGATGATTTCCAGCGAAAAAAAATTGGTGTGTATTATGATATTGAATCGAACACTATAGAATCGAAAATTCTAACTGCGTCCACACGCTAAGAAAAAAGTACCCAGTGGAGCAGTTGAGTGTGGGAAGCCAACTTTTGGTTTAATCATGTCTACCTACCGTTGGGTACAATTTACTTACTTTTGAGTAAACTTTCACCCAAAACTAAGTTATTTGAACCCAACGGTAGGTAAACATGATTATACCCAAAGTTGGCTTCCCACACTCAACTGCTCCGCTGGGTACTTTTTTCTTAGCGTGCACACTAAAGAAGTCAGCATTCACGCGAGAATCAACACGCTTACATTTAATGTGACTGAGCTCTAGATTAAACTGCCGGTGGAAGTTTAATCGTCGCATGTGACATTTGGACAATTTTGATATGCACTTTTTCCTTTACCATATTTACTTGAAATAGTATATTTTAATATTTGCTCTACTGGGACAAATATGCGTCCAATTTTCAAGTGAGATAAATCAGCTTGGATTTTGCCGAAATGATTATTTGTAACATGAGACAATTATGCGTCTACCGGCAGTGAACTGGTAAGAATGGACAGGGTAATTTGAAAAGAACTACGCAGCCGATTATGAAATGAAAACTAACCTGTACTATTATTTCAGCATCTATAAAATGAAATACCACGTGCTTTTATTAATGCATGCCTTTTAGTTATTTATTAATAAGAAAACGTTTTTCTTCTTCAACGGTGTTCAGCCATTGTGAACAATTTTCAACCAAATTAATCACAAAGCATGTAATGTGGTTCAAGGCCACACAATATAAACATATTTTATTAAACAAGCGAAGCAAAAGACACTATATATAGAGAAATGCTCGTCAACAAGGATTAATCATTCCACGATGGATCTTCTCAAAAACGAAAGTTCCAGCCATATTCTGGACGGGTCTTTCATATCTTTGGTGAACTTCATCGCTTTAAATTTTTTCTCCGAATACTACTCCACGTGTATCATCAGGGCTTCGACGGATGACATCGAACTAAACTTCACCGCCCCCTCGGTAGCCATTACAGCAACTGCGAACTTCAACGAAACTCTTCTAGCCGCCGTCGACCTCGGTTGTCAATCATTCATAGTATCCGAACGAACGTTATTCACATTCCTGGATGCGTTTGTCGACGTTCACGATATCGCGGATCAACGATCAGCCAACAAAAGACTGATGATTCTAATGGACTCATACGATCAACAGTTCCTGGATAAAATTACCAAGCACGAGAATACAGTGGAACTACCCAACGTGTTGATAGTAGTCCCGGGCAGTGCAAATGCCTCAATCACTATCTATACCACCAAGCTGTCCAACAATGGAACGAGGAGCAGCAAAACTGTGGAAATCGAACCAGTTTATGGTTCGGATTATTTCCCAGATAAAATCAACAACATGAACGGTGTTCCGATTCATCTCGCCACTGTCATGTATCCACCGTATACGTATTACGAAGAAACGGTGAGTTTTCTTTCAGGAATCCGAATAGTTTCATGATGTGCAATTTTCATATGAAGATACCGGAGGAAGCCAACGCTCGATACGTGGCGTCGTTTAAGGAGGATATCCCACTTTACTTGGATGGGACGGAGGCGACCATGGTCATTGAATTTTGCCGCAGATATAACTGCAATGTAGAGGCTTCATTTGGTAAGTACACGAATCATATTCAGTTAGATCAACAAATAATCTAGTACTTCTTATTACCGGTAGACGAAATCGCTCTGTGGGGTAATGCTTACCCAAACCATACAGGTACGGGAATGTACGGTGCAGTCGTTGAACGATACGCTGACATTGCTTTGGCTTCACTCTACTATGCGTAAGATTGCGCGACATTCAAACGCTGAACCCATCTCAAAATGTATACATGTTATTACAGGCTGGAACCGTACAAGTTTGCCACGTACTCTCATCCAATGAGTTGTGCTAGAGAAACCATCTTGGTCCCGAAACCTCTCGTTCTACCTCCATGGCGAACACCGTTTCTTTCCTTCACCCTGTCACTATGGGTTGCGGTGCTAGTGGCGTTCTGCGTTGGAGTCTTGGCCGTATGGTCGATCGAAAAGGTGCGTTTCAATATTTTGCAACCGGATGAACTCCCGTGCACGTTCAGTGATGCAATGTTGACGATGATTGGGTTCTATATGGAGCAAAATGCTCGAATGCGCACCGATCTCATGTCATGTACTTTACTGTTCACGTTCCTACTGTTTGCCGGCTTCATGGTCGGCAATAGCTATAGTGGCGGCTTGGCTGGTGTTATGACAATTCCACAGTACGAGAAACCAATTGATACGGTCTTCGATTTGGTACAGAGTGGAATGATATGGGGATCTCATATTGAAACGTGGATTGAAGTGATCGGTACTTCACCACAGGTAAGCTACTTGTATCCCAAAACAGAACTTTTCTTGAACTATACGATTCGTCTCGCAGCCTGATGTACAAAAATTGAAGAAAACTTTTCGAGTTGTAAGCAAGGATGTACTGGCAAAGCATACCAAAACGCACGATATGGGATTCATTGGTGAGCGTACCGAGTTCAACCATTTCGTACCGGTGGACTTCATCGATAGTGAGGCATCCACAATGCTGCAACTGCTGAAGGATGATCTCTACTGGCAACCCGCAGTCGCAATTGTTACAAAGACGTGCCCTTTCCTTCAAAAGTTCGATGAACTGATTTTGCATGTCAAAGAGTCCGGTATTCAAAACTACTGGGAGTTACAGGTAATTCACTGGTAGATCGTCACCTACTAATTTAATATTTATTTGACTCTCCTAATAGGCTTCCAATAAATACTTACATTCATCGATTCAAACGCAGATTTTGAACGGGCGCTCGTCTGGATCGGGAGACAATTTCGTTAAACTCACGATATCTCATTTTTCAGGAGCGTACATGATTCTGGTAGCTGGTTTGGGCTCAGCAATGTTGGCGTTTATGTTTGAAATACCACACATTCGAAAGCATTGTTTTGCTCCAAGGTGGATAAGGAAAAGATTCCAGCAAGAAAGGGTCGTTTCGAAGAGAAGATCTTAATATAACAATAAATGGATTCACAAGGGTTTCATTTCTCTAAGATTTGTTCTTTTTCACATCGACGCAAGATTCGTTTAATTATACATTTAAACTCACTTGAAATGTGGAACTATTATCATCAATTTAGGACAGCACAATTGAGCATGACTAGAATTCCGAATTTCCCACGCAATTATGCATGGATGTACGAATGAACAATTTGTATTAGAAATGTAGTCAACAAATACAAAAGATATTTTCAACAATTCGACAGAAGTTGGTAATAAAAAAAGGATATTTTCACAAAACAAATAAACTACATAGGGATAGTAAAAAAAACACACAAATGACCAATGTTCTGGGTTTCTTGTCTTTCTACTTTGATTGCACGAAATTTACGAAAATTATTTTCGGCGACCCAAAATGTAAATCACTATAATCTCATGTACGGATATTCATGTGCAGTCATGCAGTTCATGCCGGGAAGACCGTAGAGTAGGTGAAGACTTTATGGGGCTGAACTACAAGCAACCCGACGGCTCCACAGGTCGCGGACGGGATACACGAATAAGAAACCCCGGACGAGCGGCGGAGACTGTGTAGGATGTGGGGGGACTGAGCAGTTGTTGGACTCTGTTGAGTTTCTTCCAGAAACCCACAAATATCCGAAAGCAGCCCTGACAAAAGCGAGCCTGAAAATAAGGGTAAAAGTCCAAGCCTTCACCCATTTGAGTGTCTGTTCTCCATGTTAGGGACAGCTCCAAATAGCGTCTGTTCTCCATGTTAGGCGCGGCTGAGTCACCATCTAGTTAGTGCGCCCAGGACTCTAAATACAAAAGCCGAAATTCCTGGTGGTGCATGGGACTGTTAATCAGCAGCACCACGATGGTCCTCCTGCGAGATAGTAAGATTAGTTGTGGGCCTTGCGAGCCGACACCAATAAAAAGGAATAGCAACGAATAATACACATGCAGTTCTTGTCTTTTTTTTGTTGAGTTCTTTGAATATTGCCGTCTTGTTACACAATGCCCTTGATTTCTATAAGCACATGATCATTGTCCAATCGTTTATAGATTGTCCGAAAAATATAAATACACTTTCTAGCTCAAATACAAAAAGACCATACTATGATTTTTGAATATTTTATTCTCAAAGATAGTAAACGACAATGTTTTCTTTCCATTTTTCATTTCAACTTGCTTAATTTTTCGTAGAGTGGGTGAGTTCTCTAACTTTTCCCTTGACACTACTCATAATCTTCTGCACAGTGCTTTCTCCAATTTCACCCCTTTTCGCCAATCTTTTTTAAATTTTCCAACACTATCCACTGTTTTCATGTGTTTTCTCAGCTTCGCCTTCGTCACAGCCCAGAGAGTTTCGATAGGGCAATTCTCTAGGCAGTTTGATGAATTCATCTCTTTTGGTACAAATACGACAATGTTCCTTTTGTACCACTCTACTGCATATTTAAAGTAATGGCAGGCCAAAAGATTGTAAGCTTGTTATGCTGTTACATCAAGGGTAGCACCCTTTTTTGCAGACACTCCTTCATGTAGATTTGACCATTCATTGTGCCTGTCGTAAATAATGGACGAGATGTTTTTCTACATCCGCATATGGCCTTGCACACCACTACCTTCTTGACGTTTTTTCGGTGAAAATGGCTTTCACTGCTCCAAAAACAGTGGTATATCCTAATGAATTACATGGTGCAAGAGAAGAGCATAGTTTTGGGATATATCTTTGACTTCATATAAGATTTAATTCCAAAAAAAAAATTTTAGTACAAGAATTTATTTACTTTGTTGCAAAACTGATCGCAAACAGCAATGTTTTAGAAAAAAAAAGTCTTTTCAAAATGATACGAACACTTTCATTTTCTCGTGAATCAACGTTGAAAAAAATGAACAAAAAAAAAGCTCTAATAATCTCCTCTGGCTGATTGTCTAAAAGATACGTTTTGGTATACTTTGAATAAATTTCTACAGTGTTACCAGCTCAATTTTTTCCCAGGACTGAAAAATTTCAGTTTTCAGTTCCTGCATTGTTGAACGATTATCCGCATAAATTCGTCGAATTATTATTCCGCCGAGGTTCTCAATTTAAATCCGGTGAACAAGCTAGCCAGTCCAAAACGTCAACCTTTTCAGATCTCAGCCTTGTCATTGTTTCAGTGCTTGCGTTATCCTGCTGGAAAAAGAGTTTTGCTCTGCGTCTTCTTCAAATTACTGGTAGCAAACTGGCTTTTAGGACATTTATGTAGACAGAGCGTTTCATTTTGTGTGATACAAACTGAATTTCCAGCTGGCCAGAGTCACAAATGCACCCCAGACCATAACAGATTCGCCGCCAAAGTTTCTCTTGAAAAAATATCGTGTTTCCTTGCGTAAATCTCGCCAATAGCCATTGAATCCGTCCAGTCCGTCTAAGTTAAACT
This sequence comes from Aedes japonicus, assembly GCA_034211315.2. Lineage (NCBI taxonomy): Eukaryota > Metazoa > Arthropoda > Insecta > Diptera > Culicidae > Aedes > Aedes japonicus. Next base: position 47,691 of record JASCZW010002833.1, on the reverse strand, counting down.
TTCTTTCGTCCAAGAAAATCCCCTGAGAGGGTTTCACATGATTTTTTTGTGGAATAGTTTCGGTGTATACATTGCTTAGTAATTCAAAAATTATAAAAAATTTCAAATCATACCTTTTTCCAGTCCCGGGACATATTTTGGCGCGTAAATTTCAGCCGTGCTTCTTTGTGTAGAGGTAGCAAACGTACTGACCATTTTTTGTTCGTGTATGTTGGGTGAACGTCTTAATGTTTGCCAAACCGTCGAAACTGAAGCATCTAGCTTAAGTTCCGTTCGAATTTGTGAGCAACTCGTCGTTGTATTTGATGCTTTGCTGATAATATGACGCTTATCCTTTTCTGATTGTTTCTTTTTACGCCCTGGGCTCTTTTTCTGGTTATACTTAGCAGGATTTTTAAGAAAATTTAAGACTGCACCATCTCTTTTGCAACTTTCCTGATTCCCCACCCTGTCTTTCCTAATTTGTCCTTGTTCTTGCTCGCGCAGACTTTTCTGCCTTTCCATTTTGGCTACTGTTGCAAATACTGTTAACTGAATGATAAAAGTGTTATTTGTCAACAAATTCTTCAATAACAGAAAAAATACACCAGGTGTTCTTGTCTTTTTGAAAAGGAATATTGACTTACTTTTTGTCCACTACGTCACGTATCAACAGAACCATCTGATTTAGGTATTTTACTTGTATTGGTGACATCGTTCTTCGATTGTCAGCATTTGATTAAAGTGGCTCCACTCATACCACTCACATACAGGAAAATCGAAGGTGGTCATATCATTTTGAAAAGCACTGCACAATGGATGACAAAACATATGTGCTCGAAGACTTCCAACAGCTACCGAGTCTGGTTTATTATACCGCACTGCAAAGAAACGCCGTTGCCGAGTATTTCCGCAGAAAGAAGCTCTCTAAACCCCTCAAGAAATATTTGATTTGGCAGACCACATATAGTTGGGGTCGAAAATCCAAAGGTCTTGTCCCTATCGGCACAATCAACAATGATGTGTACGAGAAAGAAAATCTGCAAAAGCAGCTGCTACCGTTTATCAAAAGCCAAGACTCTCGAACTCTGTTTAGTTCTGATTTGGCCTCTTGCCTCTTTGGCACAAGCCGTCAAATACGTACCAAAAATAGCCCCTACTTCACCCGATAAGTCTTGGAAAAATCATTTTCAAAAAACGTTCATTCTTTACTCATTGCAATGATATATCACCGAGGAACTTCGCACTCAAAGTTCGCGAACGAAATACAATCCAAAGTTCATTAAAGCGCAGAGTGAGGAAACGTTTCAGTTCTCATCGCAAAAGATCTTTTGTTTCTCCATCTCACAACGTTTCACTCGTATTCGAGATCCAAATATCTCATCGGCTTTGTTCTTTTTCTCTAGTGAGTATGTGTAGGCAATGTTCACGTGAGTTAAGATGTATGTTTTTTAAGTATTGTGCCGCCGCAAAAGTCGAGTGGCAGGAAATTTCAACTGGAATGTCGTGACGCATCGAGGACCTCCCCGGCCTCACAATCATCATGCGGGATGTCATTTATGCGAGATATCTTTCTGTCTGGATTTCATTTCCATGAAATGCGCAGTGTGATTTTCAAGAACGAATGTGGTGTAAAGATATAAAGTTAAAAAAAAGATCTGATTTTATTCGTATCCTCGAGTCGGTGACTCGAGTAGAAAAAGTTCGCGATGTTTCATTCTCTCATCCCAGCAAGTTCACTCAAGAAACGTTGGCGTGTGAAACTAGCAACGAGAGGTTCCCAAGTGAAAAGGTAGCACACGATGAACTGATATTTTAAGAGAATTTCATCACTGCACCCGATAGAAAAATACTGGGCTCTGGTTAAGCGGATACTCTTTGAAACTGAGAAGAAACCAAATGGGATACACGATTTTAAGAAAAGATGGAGAACCACCACCGCTTGCGTTTCTGAGGATGGCAGATGTCCCTCAGAAAATTCGTAAATTTTACAGAAACAAGGATAAACTTCTCAATCCACTGTTGCATAACTCTATTATACTGAAATAAAAATCGGTTTTGTTTAATTATGCCTGAATATTTTTTTTCCAGGCATTATCTTAGTGTCCAAAATTTAACGTGGACAGGCTCGATATAAAGTCTTGCGCCATTTTGCACTGTTTGAAACTTTAAGAGGACCATTTTCGGAAGGCAACAGTTCCGAAACCTTTTAATTTTCCCAATGATTTCATAGCATTTGTGCGGAAAATGACTATAAAATATGTAGTGACGCATAAAAACTAGAATTTCACATAATGCCGAGTCGGTTTTTCCTAAAATGTATTCAATTTTTACTAAACATTACCCTCATACAATGTAAATGTTACTCTGACAAAGAGGGGTTATGTTTCGCGTGCAAGACGCTATAACACTAGCATTTCCTTGTATTGTGAACGCAAGTATAGCTGTGTCACATGAAAACAACATCGTTCAAAGCAAAAGATCATTGCACGATGACGTCGTCAATGCTGCATTGACAGTTCAGGGAGCTTGTTTACGTGGACTTAGAATATTTTCGGTAAGATCGGTTTGAGATTTTATGCTCTAAATTTATTACGATTGACGTAAAATTACACGCAAACTGACACCAGTGCTTATTCTCACATCATTTCCTGAATCTAATCGTGAAGAATCCGGGAAAAACCAGTGAACTGTCAACAAAGTTTGGTTAATACATTCGGTGCAATGCTCTATGAGGTACAGGACGAAGGAGAACTAGATCACCAAATGCGTCTGTGTTAGACAACTTAACACTATATAAATACAAATAGCTCTGCATAAGTAGTTGTGACATCGCATCAGGGGCGTAGTGAGGCGGTGCCAGGGGTGCAAGACCACAGGGGCGCTGAAATCCAAAATTTTGTAGTGGCAAACTTTTACAAAAATTTATTCAATTCAATTTCAAAAATAAATAGTACAGCAATTGATAGCGTACTCATATCAATATCATACTAACGGCGAAAGGCACGTTCATTTCCTCCATTTATTTTTGCACCTTTTCTTTGTCCATGGATGTCTCCAGCGCTTTCCCATATAACTACACATATGGCGGGACAAAATGACTCCATTTTGAATCGTTTTCTACTCACTTTTGTCAAAAGTTGAGTCACTCATATATGAGTAAATGTGACTGGGATTGACAAGTCGACAGATCTAAGACACCGACTTAAATCAGATCGATGTTTTAGATATGTTATGGAGAATGGAGTATCAATGGTGGATATAGCATCAGAGTTCTCATTTTTGACAGGATACGGACACGCATACTCGCTGTTAATGGTTTTATTTTTTTTCGAAATAGTCCATGAAGAATATGCAATGCCAATCCCAGAAAACCGACGCAAAAAGCTTTCCGACCATCGTGCCTCCCTAGGTAACTTCAAAGCAGATCTCCGTTTCGGTCATCAGAAGCTGTTTCTTCAGCGATACGCCAACCTTCGACGAGAATCAGTTTCTGCGCCATTACGGCATGCCATGGGAGGTGTCCCTGAACATTGTGCGACAACTAGAGTTATCTGTTGACTTTTTCCAGCTAAGTTGCAATGCAGTTGGAAAAGTCGACCCTAACCCGTTACAAAAATTCACTGCAGCCATACGGATGTTGGCGTACGGTTCCTCAGCTAGTTCTCTCGACGAAAATGTGAAGAATTGCAGAGACAACCAACCGGTTGACCCTAAGGATTTTTTGCAGAGTTAACGTGAAGACTTACAGCCTGCAATATATGCGTACCACAACACCGGAGGATGTTAAGAAACTGATAAACGAAATGACTTCCCAAAAGCTCGAAAAAAAATCGCATGAATTCATTGAACTTCCTATAAACTCAGACTTATCAACTTATCAAAAGTTCAGGATGAATCTTAGAAATTCAGGAATTTTCCAGAAATCTTGCGATTCTCCCTAACGGTTAGGGAACATACTAGAGAATCACGGAATTTTACATAAAATCAGGGAACTTCCCATAAGTTGAGGGTTTTACCCAGAAGTTCAGGCTGTTTCCCTGAAAGTCAGGGTACTTTCCAGAAATTCAGGGAGCTTCATATGAATCCAGAGAAATTCCCAAAAGTTGGATTCTTCTCAGAAGTTCAGAAAACTTATCAACATTTTTTGGATATTTCTCAGAAGTTCATAAAATTACCCAAGATGTTCAGGGAGCTTCCCAGAAAATTGGAGAATAAGTTAAGAAATTTCGCATAAGCTCGGAGAATTTTCCAGAAATTCATGAAGGTTTTCAAAAACTCACGGGTCTTCATAAAGGTTCAAAGAACTCCTAAACTTCCCAGAAGTATAAGGAATTTCTCATAAGTTTGGGGAGCTTGTTGGAGTTCCTTAAAGTTCAGCTTTAAAAGTTTCCAGAAGCTCAGAAAACGTCCACTAAGATTAGGTAACTTCCCTAAATATCAGCAAACTTTCCAGATGCTCAGCGACCATCTCAGATGCTCAGAGAACGTTCCAGATATTCAGAGAACTTCTAGCAGGCATATTCAGGGAACTTCTCAAAAGCTCAAAGAACTTCTGAAATGCTCAGGGTACTTCCCAGAAATTGAAAAAAAATCTCGGAAGTTCAGGGATCTTCCATAAACTTCAGAGAACTTCTCCAAAGATCAGGAAACTTTTTAGATTTTCAGAAAACGTCCAAGGATTGTTCCATAATTTACGGGAGTTTCTTGGAAGTTCTGGGATCTTCCCAGAAGCTCTGGAAACTTTTCAATAATTCAAGTAATATCCTAGAACCCTAAGCTTCTTCTTCAAGATTAAAGAAGAACTTCAGCAGTACATAACGCTGAAATAGTCTACACATTATAGACGAAATACGCGTTTCTGTCAAGATAAACAATAAAGATAGTTGGAATGAAATTGAAATTACTAATCTTCCTTCTCATTTTCTAGTTAAAGGTATTCCACTAAACAGCTCACACTTTCTAGGATTTGAACTTCTTACTGCTCGATAATTTTTCGTACTGTCTGTCTGTCTGTCTGTCTGTCTGTCTGTCTGTCTGTCTGTCTGTCTGTCTGTCTGTCTGTCTGTCTGTCTGTCTGTCTGTCTGTCTGTCTGTCTGTCTGTCTGTCTGTCTGTCTGTCTGTCTGTCTGTCTGTCTGTCTGTGTCTCTGTCTGTCTGTCTGTCTGTCTGTCTGTCTGTCTGTCTGTCTGTCTGTCTGTCTGTCTGTCTGTCTGTCTGTCTGTCTGTCTGTCTGTCTGTCTGTCTGTCTGTCTGTCTGTCTGTCTGTCTGTCTGTCTGTCTGTCTGTCTGTCTGTCTGTCTGTCTGTCTGTCTGTCTGTCTGTCTGTCTGTCTGTCTGTCTGTCTGTCTGTCTGTCTGTCTGTCTGTCTGTCTGTCTGTCTGTCTGTCTGTCTGTCTGTCTGTCTGTCTGTCTGTCTGTCTGTCTGTCTGTCTGTCTGTCTGTCTGTCTGTCTGTCTGTCTGTCTGTCTGTCTGTCTGTCTGTCTGTCTGTCTGTCTGTCTGACTGTCTGAACCTAATAGGCCAGTCGAGTTATTAGTACGAGACACTGAAGAAGTCTGCACATTGTAGACGAAATACGCGTATCTGTCGAAGTTGGAATTAAATGGAGATTACTAATTTTTCTTCTAATTTATAGTTGCTAATAGGCTCGAAAACTACTGAACTGATCGGCGTGAAATTGTGTATGCCGGGATTTTTGGGGCCGGGAAAGGTTCTTATGATAGTTGTAGACCCCTCCCTTCTCTGTAAAGGGGGGCTCCCATACAAATGAAACTCAAATTTCTGCATAACTCAAGAACCAATCAAATGGAACCAAATTTGGCATGTGTGAGTTTTTAAAGGCAAGAAAGGTTTTTATGATGGTTTCAGATCCCTCCCCGGCCTTAAAGGAGGGGCTACTATACAAATGAAATACAATATTCTGTATAACTGGAGAACTAATCAAGCAATTTCAACCAAATTTGGCATGTGGAGGTTTTTGAAGATAAATACTGTTGCAATGTTGGTTTGAGACCCCTCCCCATTCAGAAGGGGTGGGGGCTCCCATACAAATGAAACACAAAAATTTAAGAATAACTCGAGAACTAATCAAGAAAATGGAACCAAATTTGGCATATGGAGGTTTCTGAAGGAGAAAAATGTTTCTATGATGATTTGAGACCCCTCCGCCTTCTGAGATAATGCCTGAATCTAGCCTGTTTTATGAAAGCTTGCAAACAATGTTGAATGGCGCATGAAAAATTGCAAACTATTTCGTTGTTTACCTCCTCTTTCGCTTAGAATTAAACGAGGGAAATTTTACGCGCTTGTTAAATCTTTTCCTGTGTATATAAAACGGATAGAATCCGTTCAAAATCAATGTTTGCCATTCACTCTTAGAAAACTAAGTTTGGAATCAATTCCCACTCCCTTTTATGAATCACGTTGTATGTTGATTAACATTGAAACCCTGAAGAAACGGATATAAATTACCATAATCTATTTTGTTAAAGATGTAACTCAAAGCTTATTAAATCAAAAAAAATCTTAGCTACTTTAAACTTTTTGAACACCTATATTAAGAAAAAGGATTCTGTTTCGTGCGGTGCTTAAAGAACAGCTATTAATGCAAAAACATGGACCAATCAAAATGATCATTTAAGATAAATACTGTGAATACAATGAACATTTAAGATAAATACTGTGAAATTATTGAACCAGCTATGCCAAGAAGAACATTAAGACAAATATTGACTGCAAGATATGTGTATTATGTATATGCATATGTATTTATTGATGAATTAAATAAATAAATAAACAAAATTCATGGAAAACTAAACGAAAACAAAGACTGACCACTTCATCAATTAATTCAAATTAAGTCATCTTACGTTCTTATTAAATTGGCTTTACTGAATTGCTGTTCATCGTAATTGAGAAAATTGCTGCCTTGCGAAAAATAATTGCCTAATGACCCAAATTAACTATAATTCACAGTACTCATCACTTAACAACATGTTCTCTATGCTATTCATGGTTACAATAATCAATTAAATTAAATGTGCCTTGCAAGCAAACATCATTAATATGTATACTTCCATTCCTTCAATACACATTCCACGATGGATTTTCTAAGAATCGACAGCTCAAGCCATACTTTGAACGCTTCTCTCATATCCTTGGTGAACATCATCGCTACTAACTATTTTTCCGAATTTTATTCCACCTGTATCATCAAATACTCATTTGATAACTTGATTCTACTCAGCGTGCCAATTCCATCGGTTGTTATTACAGTGGACGCCAATTTCACTGAAACTTTCCAAAACGCCGTTGATAACGGTTGTCAAGCATTCATTGTATCCGAACAGGCATTATTCACTTTTCTGGATGCATTTGTCGAAATTCATGACAACTCGGATCAACGATCTGCAAATAAGAGACTGCTAGTTCTGATGGACTCGTTTGATCAAGCTTTTTTGGACAGAACAGCGAAACATCCCAATACGATTGAGTTACCGGAAGTGTTGATTGTGATTGCGGACCGAAACAACGAATCCATTGGTCTTTATACCACGAAACTCTCCAACAACGGAACAAGGAGCACCGTTGCTGTGGATATCGAACCCATGCGTGATCTGGAGTACTTTCCAGATAAATTCCGTGATATGAACGGCATCCCAATTCATATTTGTACGCTGATGTATCCACCGTATACCTACTACGAAGAAGCGGTAAGCCTGCTGGTGTCTTGATGAGTAACACTCAACGGATTGACTTGGGTTATTCTTTTGAAGGCACCAGAGAAAGCCAACGCTCGATATGCGGCATCGTTCAAAGAGGATATCCCTCTTTTTATGGATGGAACAGAGGTAGCTCTTATTCAAGAATTTTGCCGCAAACATAACTGCAGTGTAGAAGCCTCTTTTGGTAAGTACACTACATAACCGAAACTAGTGTAGTTTTTGTGAAAAAAAAAACTATATTTTGGTGAGTTCGTTCCTTTTTTTTTTTTGATTTCTTAACGTAGAAGACGTTTTGAGCTTTAAACTGATTAACATTAGTATTAGAAATTTCTGAAATCTAGAGTTTATTGTTTGTTCTGTAAAAAAATCATGTGCATTGTACGAGTTTTTAATATACAGGGAATTATTCCCTGGACCATCATTGAAACTGGTAGAAGTTGAAGAGTTTCATCGGAACATTCTTGGAATTTTGAATGTGATTTCATCTTGAAACTTCCAACTTTTGGTAAGTGAAATGCGTAAGAAATCTATCCTCTTCTTCTCGGTAGACGAGGTTCACCTCTGGGGAGAAGTCTTCGACAACCACACGGGAAATGGACTGATCGGTTCTGTCGTTGAACGCCGTGCAGATATTGCAGTGGCAGCTATCTACTATTGGTAAGCATCATTCAATAATCTCTGCAGAATCGCTCTCAAAATACCTACCTGTTCGAAAGGCGTGAACCGTACAAATTTGCTACGTACACTCAGCCGATCAGTCGGTCCGGAGTTACAGTCCTGGTCCCGAAACCTCGCGTTCTACCGCCATGGCGAACACCGTTTCTTTCCTTCACCCTGTCACTGTGGGGAGCAGTGCTCGTAGCATTCTGTGTTGCAGTGTTAGCCGTATGGTCGATCGAAAAGGTGCGTTTTGATATTTTGCAACCACATGAACTGCCGGTCACATTTAGTGACTCAGTGTTGACGATGATTGGGTTCTACATGGAGCAAAATGCTCGAATGCGCACAGATTTGCTGTCATGCGTTCTGCTGTTTACGTCATTGCTGTTTGCGGGTTTTATGGTTGGTAATTGCTACGGTGGGGGTTTGGCTGGTATTATGACAATCCCACAGTACGAGAAATCAATCGATACAACTGTGGATTTGGCAAACAGCGGAATGATGTGGGGAGCCACTGCCTTATCGTGGATATTCTCTATTCTCGAAGCGCCACAGGTAGGCTCATTACGTCTTAAATAAGCAGTTCATCATACAATCCCATAACAACACCTTAATCCGTAGCCTCACATGAAAAAATTGGTAGCAAAATACCGTGTAGTAAGTGGAGAATTTTTGGCTCAACACGCCAAGACTCACGATATGGGATATGGTGGTGAACGAACCGAGTTCCAACATTTCGTACCGGCAGACTTCGTTGACAGTGAGGCATCCACTATGCTGCAGCTGCTGAAGGACGATCTCTACTGGGAAAGCGTAGTCGCGATCGTTACCAAGACATGCCCGTTCAAACAGAAGCTAAACGATCTAATTGTGCAGGTTAAACAGTCTGGAATGCAAAATTTTTGGGAGTTACAGGTAATTACGGAGTGTAAGCAACATTACTAACGAGCTCTAATCGTATCTTTTCTCATGGTAGGCAGCAAATCGATACTTGCATGGATCGATTCAGTTGAACATTCTGAACGCTCGAGCGGTAGGATCAGGCGACGACGTTGTAAGGCTTACGGTTTCACACTTTCTCGGGGCTTACATGATCCTGGCAGTTGGATTGGGCACTGCATTTCTAGCGTTTTTGCTGGAAATATCCCGTTTAAGGGTTGCCAGTTTTTTTCATAGATGGAAACAGTTTTTGCGGGAAAAGCTCGTCCTGAGACGCAATTAATGAGTGGACGTTGCATTTGATTGTTTGGATTCTTTTTTGTAACAGTATGTTAAAGCAGAATTGCCAGGGTTAAAGGATAAAAGGTTGATTGACAAGAGGACGAAAGCACAAAAGGTCGAGGGACAAAAAGTTGATTGACAAAAGTTCGAAAGGAAAAAATATCGAAAGGCAAAAGGTCGAACGAAGAGCAACGAGACAAAAGGTCGAATAGACAAAACGTCAATTGACAAAAGGCCGAAAGTAAAAATCGTCAAATAGCCCAAAAAGGGACAAAAATTCGAACAATTAAAAGTGATGAACTTATGAATCTCGAGAAGCACAAAAAACAATACAATAAATAAGAACAAAAAAATAGGAAACAATACAATCAGATATCTTTTTTATGAAGGTTTACTGACCGGACCCTGAAACCTCTACATAAGATCTTTGATGATATCGTGGCGTTAATCCTTTTGAACCATTTTGCCAGTCGTACACGGAACTTGTCGTTCAAAAAGACGCTGTTGCAAATTGCTTTGATTTTCCCAGCTGAAGAATTTGATTGTTTGAAAATATCTAACGTACCGTTTTAAATTCTTGTGAATTGGAAGCCAGCGGTGGCTAAACAAGTTTCAGCTTCCCCTTCCTCACATAGGGTACGGGCGGGTTTTAAGCAGTTTATTCAGCACCTGGGACATTTGATGAAGTTTGTATCTATAATTAGTACTGCCATTTAGACGTTAATCCCTCTGCTTACTTCGGATCTATCGAAACATACCTTCAGAAACGAGCATGAGACTCAAAAAAATGCATAGCCATGGAATAAAGTTTCCAATTACAAGAACTTATTAAAAGCACGCCGATTGCTTTCCGATCATGAATATGTTTTCTTCAGCTCCGCCAACTGTACATTAACTAACAATATTGTATGAGTGCTTGTAAGAAGAAAACTTGAAGAAGTTTCAATCGCCCTTATTCCAGCTCCTCCTTGAATATGCTTGTTGCAGGCCTTGAACATCCCTATACTGAATAGTAGTAGGAGGCATCCCAACAAACATCGGTGTTGAATTAGAGCTTGTTCAAACAAATTTGGAGAAGCTATTCAGCTATTCTAGAAGAAACAGCTGAATAGCTTCTCATAATTAGCTTGAACAAGCTCTAATTCAACACCGATGTTTGTTGGGATGTCCCGAGTTCAAATTAATTTGGGCCCGCTGGAAGTTGTTTGATAATAGTTCAACGAGTTGTGTTGACAATGGATAAAATATCCATATAATTTCAAAGACAACTGCTAGAAAAACATAAAATTTGCTTATGCTTTGTACATTGTACTGTAATTTATGTTTTGTACATTTTATTTTCAAAACAGCCAAAGGTTTAAACTAATGATTAAATTTAAAAAAAAAATAAACTTTCCCTTTACTAGAAGATACTTTATATACTTCTCAAGCAACACACAAGTTTTATAATGGTTGATAATAATTTTATATGACAAGATTGGGTTATGAAGAAGCTTACTCAACATAAAAGCATTAAGATGTCTTACTCGGATTGTGATACTAGTGATAAAAGTAAAGCTGATATTTAGTTCAGAGTCTGGAAGGTAACTGATCTTCCTATTTATTCCGACCGGGCAGGTAACCGACGCGCAATATACAAATCGCCCGAAGGTGCACGGACGTTTGAGGTACGTTTGCTTCGAATGTGCAGGGGTACGCATGACATCACAATTCTTCCCTTTTAGAAAAATGATTAAAATTTGGATTAAAATAACATAAAGTTAAGTTCAAATTCAACTCTCTAAGATATAAATTGAAAATTCGTTCGTCCGATATACCTAGAACGAAAAATCAGAACTGGTCTCGCTTTTCTTTCCCCGTCGGTTTGGATCGTCGGTGTCCGTTGGGTTGCCCAGTCTCGGGTATCGATACGTTCCTCTTACTACCGCGAGCACCTCCCTTTCGAGTCGGTTCCGCTGGTCCGGGGTTATCGCCTTGCTGGATCTCGTCAACATTCGTTGCTCTCTCTGGTTCGTGGCCGTGTAACTTGGCGATTCGCAGTTTCCTCACCAGAACGAAATTTTTAGATGATTGCGGTGAGGCATTACGGCCACGTTTCCCACATGTATCTGCATAACTGTCTTCTCCCTCCGAATCGTCTGCTCTCATTCGTTCCATTAGCCCGCTGATATGCCTATCAGCCTTGACTGTAAGACTCAACAAGATTAACGGCATCTCTCTCCAGGTGTATGAGCTTGAAGCACTTTTTTTAATGTGCCCCTTCACTCCGCAGAAATTACAAATAATCTCGGCATAGTCCGGCCTCTGCTTCCTGAAATTTCCTCCGTCCTGCCGAAAACGACTCATATTCAAGCCATAATATCTTTGCCCTCGTTGTCTGTCGTATGGCTTCGTCCAAAAGCGGCTTTTCACAGGGCCCCGGTTGCTGGCTAGATCTAAAGTCTACTTCAACTTTCCAAAGGTAGGACAAAAATGTCCCCTGTCCCATTTTGAATAGCTACAATTTCTCCTGAGCCCTCATGTTGTCGCTCATCAGCTGCCTTAGCGTTAGCCCTAGCTGGATCCCAAGTTGCGATAATCTTTTCGGCATTTGTCAGCGATAGTTTCTCCTCCCCTAGAAGACGTTGTCTTAAAATCTTGTCTATTATGCCCGGTCTACAACATTAATTTCATTGTAATTATTAAATCCACAAAATTCGGCTTGTAACTTGAGCGCCAATACAAAATCCTCTGTAGTTTCATCTGGACTTTGCACCCTAGTGCTAAATTTATACCGCTGCACTAGGTCGGGCTCAATTTTGTCAATGCGACTCTTGAGCTTAGAAAAACAAGTCATGCCTGTTCTTCAAAATTGCCGGCCAGATAGAGTAGTTTAAATTCGTGGAACAGGACTGGTTCGCTTAGAGTGATAAAATAGGCCATCTTTTCCTCTTCCTTAACGTTGATCACGGGGAAGAAGTACTTCAACCGTGTGAACCAATCGTTGAAGGAAGCGCCACGGCTGTAAGGCTCAATAGTGATGGCCATGTTTGCACTCATCTTTGGAACTCAGACCAAATCCGGCCTTTGCGATCGACCTTGAGCTGACTCGCTCTTTCTCCTAATCCTAGTTTTCCCTAATCTACTATGTACAATTTGTTTTACTTACGTTATTTTGTGTGTAATGTGTCAGTGTGGGGCCCAGATGTATGGTGCGGCCGATCTGCTACTCTCTCATCTTACGTTTCAACACGACTCTGGGGTGAGGTAGGATAATCCACATAATTTTCAGGCGGTGTGGAGCTCTAGGAAAACGCGTTATCCTATTCCTAATAAATCCGCAGTGACACGGCTGTCTCACTGCGATCGGAGTTCTATTAAAAGATAAATGCAACCACGTGGAACATATTAGGGGACGGCTACTGGCACAGATTCGGGCAAGTTTGGGCGAGAGTGGTAATAATTACCTGGAGTAGACTCCGTTCACAACACGCTTTATTGCACTGCGGATTCACTTTAGGAATACAAATTACACTGTTAGCTTCCTCTCGACAACGTGAACTTCATAGCTAAGGGAACACTTTAGGTGGGAACTGTTGAGGCCTCTGGTTTGCGCAAAAGTGAACGAGTCGCCCAATTAAAGATTGCCAGTAGCCTCCTTGCCGAGCAACTTCTTTATCTCCTCAACGTTGGTAGCACCATACATACGTGTCAGTTGTGCATTGTGTAGGTCTACTGTGGTACAAACCTATGCGTTTTTTTTTTTAACATTTTGAATTCAAATTGGGATATAATTTTATTTAAATTTCAATGTGTATATTTCGTTTGATTTAATGAAAATATTATAAATTATGAACAAATTTAATACAGTAGATTATTTTATTTATTTTTTATAAAAATTATTTTTGAACTTATTCCATGCTTTTGCATTTTAATATTTACATATATTTATATTTGTAATTGAAACCCAAATCGTTGGTTACAATCACCACGTACTCCATTTAGAAAATCGCAGATTTTCATGAGAAAAATACAAACTTAGGAAGCAATAAGAACGAAATCGTTTTTTTTTTTTTTTTTTGCTGTGATTATTCTTACTCTCAGTTGTTGACTAAGAGCGGCACTCTGATTTTTGCGGTTCTTATGGATTTGAAACGATGATTTATACCACGTAGGGTGCTCTTTCATTTGAAATCCTGGTGAAGTGCAACAATTGAGCCACCTTCGGGCACTCACTGGCAAAAAATGTCAATGGAAAATTGACTATACGGGATGTTTAGATTAACATTTGGGTGAACCTTCTTACTCTCAGTCTGTTAATACATGAGAGCGGTACTCTGATCTCCACGTTTCCGATGGATCTGAAAAGATGATTGATACTTTAAAAGTGCTCTTTCATTTCAGTTCCTGGCGAATGTGTAGATTGAGTCACCTTTGGACACTCACCTCTTGAATGTTTTGAGATTTTTTTTGGATTTAAAAGGAATACTTGATTTGGAGTGAAAATTCTTACTCTCGTTTTACCAGAGCGGCACTCTGTTTCCTTCGTCACAGTTGAATCTAGAAAAATGATTGTTACCTTGTTAGGTGCTCTTTTCTTCCAGATTCTAGTGAGTCGAAGAAATTGAGTCACCTTGTGACACTCACTCCATCAAGGTACGGGAAATATGGAAAAGGAAATACTCGTCGAGGATGAAAATTTCTTACTCTTCGTAGACACTTAGAGCGGCGCTCTGATCTTCAATTCTTAGATGGATCTGAAACGATGATTTATACCACAGAGGGTGCTCTTTCATTCCAGATCCTGCAAGAAGTGAAGATTGAGCCACCTGAGGACACTCATTCTCGCGATTGAAGGTCTGAAGACGCATTGTAGGTTCATTGCGACATGATTACAAGTGACTTTGTGTAACACCAGCATTCAAAAGGGTCAAAATTGTCGTATTTTCACTCGAAAAATCAAGCAATAATAATATGTTTATAACATACATGTATATATATATATATATATATATATATATATATATATATATATATATATATATATATATATATATATATATATATATATATATATATATATATATATATATATATTTTTATATATATATATTTCGAATGATTGATTATTTTACATTCAATATGTCCCATTCACTCACTCATTCATACTCCATTCATGTATTGACATTTTACTGATCTATTCCTTAAATCTACTTGGGTACCCATTAAAACAATTCCAATCACAAATTACTCATCATCTCCACTAAACTGAGACCTAGTAATCTTGGTGTAATTACGAGCTTAATTTCTCATTTTAGCTACTCGTAAACTTTCTCTCTTGTTGAAGAAAGGACGATAGATGTTGAGAAAACAGAATTTCAAATTAAATAAGTATTGTAATGTACGACCCTTTTGCGAACGCCGGTATATTACGTAGTCAATTACATTTCTCGCTCCATTTTTTCAATGGGCTAAAATTTTAATGTATAAACAAATCAATTATCCTGGTTTTAAATGACTAGCTGGCCAGATACCCAGTGGTTTACTCGATAGATCCTCCAAACCATAAGATGAGGATCCTTTTTTCGATTTTATTCGACATGGTAAATACTGTCTGCCGTACTTGGCATTGTAATTTTCCCCAGCATTGGATAGTTTCATATTCCTACGAAATACTAATTGTCCTATTTCAAAGGGTTTGGCAAAGCGATGGTGACGACGATTGTATGTGGAACGGGACGACTCGTGAGCGATTTGAAGGTTTTTCTTGACAAGATCATAGATTTTGGAAAACATTTGCTTTCGCCTTTCCTCCTGTTCCTGATTTGTCAGAGAATTTTCATGTCGAGCGCGACGATGGTCAGAGCCGAGTTCAGATATTTCATGTCCATGAGTTATGAAATAAGGGGTAAAACCCGTTGAGGCATGGATGCTAGTATTTAGCACAAGTTCTATGTCAGAAATCCGCACATCCCAAGTGCGTTGATCCTCCTGAACGTACGTTCTTATGGCGGCATTAACTGTACGGTTAACCCGCTCCACTGGGTTTGCCTGGGAGTGATAGCGAGAGTTCAGCCAGTGTTCGATATGGAAGTGATTCAATAATCCCTTAAATTCTCGTGACAGAAAACAGGAGCCATTGTCCGTAATAATTATTTCAGGTACAGAGTTTCTAAAAAACCACTGATCCTTCAATATTGCACACATGACTGAACTATCAATCCTCCGACAAGGATGGAGCATTACCCATTTTGAAAAATAATCCGCTACCACAAGAAGATATTGATTTCCCTTACGGCTTCTTGGTAGAGGACCAATAAAATCCATAGATACGACTTGCCATGGACAATTGGCAAGTCTCATTTGACCCATTTCAGGTGTTACTGCTGTGGACGGAGCCTTCACTTCTTTACACAATTGGCACCTCTGTACATAACGTCGAACTTCCGAGACCATTTTTGGCCAATAATACCTTTGGCGAATTCGGGACAGAGTTCGTTCAAACCCTGGATGTAAACAGTTGTCATGACATTCGTATAGTATTTGGTTTATGCTATTCGAGGGTGGAATTAACTTCCACTCAAATCTCGAATCCGAGGGTGAATCGGGGACAGAAATAAATTTGAATAATTTGGCATCCTCTACCTTAAAATCTAAATACTCATCTGGTTTGTTCATCACCTTGTTCTTCATGGATGTATACCAAGGTTCCGTCGATGCAGCCGAGATTGCAGCAATACTACGTGACAGGGCATCGGGTACTACATTGTCTTTTCCTTTACGGTGAACCACTGTCGTGTCGTATTGCTGAAAGTCTAGACTCCACCTACTGCACCTTGATCCTACTTTCCATTTGGAATGGAGGATGTGGGTCAACGCAGATGAGTCCGTGATTAAAGTGGTAACCTTCAACATATCCTCGAAATGCATCAATTGCAAGAAGCGCCGCTAGTGCTTCTTTTTCAGCAGCATGATAATTACGTTGAGGAGAAGTAAGTTTATGAGAAAAATAGGCGATTATTTTCTCCCCAGCATCATACTGTTGAGTAAGGACTCCTGCCACTGCAACATCGCTTGCATCTGTTTGGATAGTAAATTCTCTTCCAAAGTCGGGACTACCGAGAATCGGTGCTGTTATTAGATATTCCTTAATTTTACAATAAGATAATTCCGCTGCTTCATTCCATTTTACTACCTTGGAAGAGGATTTAAGTAGCTCTGATAAAGGAGCTGTTACGCCGCTAAAGTTTTCTATGAATCGTCTATAATAATTGGCCATTCCTAAGAATCGTCTAAGCTTTGTGATGGTTGTGGGCCTTTCATAGTCAACAATAGGTTGAATTTTTTCTGGATTTGCTCTTAAACCATCAACGCTTAGTAGAAATCCTAAAAAGGCAATTCCGGAGACCCCGAACTTTGATTTTTGAAGGTTGATGCTTAAGTTGGCCTGTTTGAGACGGTACGCAATCTCTTCAAGCAATTGCACGTGATGTTCAAATGTCTCCGTTACCACGACGATGTCGTCAAGGTAAACGAAGACATTTGGTTCCAGCGCACCATGCCCCAGAACTTTGTCCATAAGTCTTGCCAGGGTGGCCGGACTATTCATAAGACCGAAAGGCATCCTGGTATACTGGAACAATCCTTTGCCCTGTACGCTAAACGCTGTATATTTTCGTGAAGAAGGGTGCAGAGGGACCTGTAAAAAGGCTTCGGATAAATCAATTGTGGACAAATATTTGGCCTTGGGCAGTTGGCCTAGAATCCGCGACGGATGAGGCAAGGGATACGCATCACGTACTGTCCGCTTGTTGATATGGCGTGCATCCAAACAAAGCCTAACCTTGTTTGGTTTGATCACTGGAACACAATTCAATGACCAATCAGAGTTGCTTCTTTCAATGATTCCAACACGTAATAATCGATCCAATTCTTCTCCAACTAGTTGTTGCGTCTTAGGTGACATCACATACGGGAATTGACGTATGGGTGGATTGGCCTTAAATTCTTCTTTTATTTCAATTACGTGACAGGCTAAAGAAGTCAACGTTAGCTCTCCTTCCTTAGCAGGAAGAAATAAACTCCTAACATTTTCTATCGTTCTTTTCTCTTCAAGGGTTAACATGTTTGAAGTGAACGTTAAAGAGCTATTAGGCTCAGAAGAAATCACTTGGCACTCTAAGACCGCAGGATGAATCCTGAATTTCCGCCAGAAGTCCATGCCACAAATACAGGGGACAGAAAGATTAGGGACCACCCAAGTTGGCAAAATTTTAATTTTTCCGTCAAATTTGAATGGTAGATACAGTTGGCCACTCACCTCCAGCTGATCTCCATTTGCAGATTTTAGCACTGTCGAATTTCTGGGCTTACTTAATGATTTCTTTGGGAGAAGGGAATATATGTTATTATTAATAAGTGTAACATTACTACCACTATCAAATGGCGCCCAACGTTAAATTTAGCTTACATTGAATTATTTTTGAACTTATATTGAATTACTATGATTTTTATTAGTGATGAGGAAGAAATCGTTACCTTGTGACACTCACTCCATCAAGGTACGGGAAATATGGAAAAGGAAATACTCGTCGAGGATGAAAATTTCTTACTCTTCGTAGACACTTAGAGCGGCGCTCTAATCTTCACTTCTTGCAGGATCTGGAATGAAAGAGCACCCTCTGTGGTATAAATCATCGTTTCAGATCCATCTAAGAATTGAAGATCAGAGCGCCGCTCTAAGTGTCTACGAAGAGTGAGAAATTTTCATCCTCGACGAGTATTTCCTTTTCCATATTTCCGTACCTTGATGGAGTGAGTGTCTAAGGTGACTCAATTTCTTCGACTCACTAGAATCTGGAAGAAAAGAGCACCTAACAAGGTAACAATCATTTTTCTAGATTCAACTGTGACGAAGGAAACAGAGTGCCGCTCTGGTAAAACGAGAGTAAGAATTTTCACTCCAAATCAAGTATTCCTTTTAAATCCAAAAAAAATCTCAAAACATTCAAGAGGTGAGTGTCCAAAGGTGACTCAATCTACACATTCGCCAGGAACTGAAATGAAAGAGCACTTTTAAAGTATCAATCATCTTTTCAGATCCATCGGAAACGTGGAGATCAGAGTACCGCTCTCATGTATTAACAGACTGAGAGTAAGAAGGTTCACCCAAATGTTAATCTAAACATCCCGTATAGTCAATTTTCCATTGACATTTTTTGCCAGTGAGTGCCCGAAGGTGGCTCAATTGTTGCACTTCACCAGGATTTCAAATGAAAGAGCACCCTACGTGGTATAAATCATCGTTTCAAATCCATAAGAACCGCAAAAATCAGAGTGCCGCTCTTAGTCAACAACTGAGAGTAAGAATAATCACAGCAAAAAAAAAAAAAAAACGATTTCGTTCGTATTGCTTCCTAAGTTTGTATTTTTCTCATGAAAATCTGCGATTTTCTAAATGGAGTACGTGGTGATTGTAACCAACGATTTGGGTTTCAATTACAAATATAAATATATGTAAATATTAAAATACAAAAGCATGGAATAAGTTCAAAAATAAGCTAATTTTCATAAAAAAATAAATAAAATAATCTACTGTATTAAATTTGTTCATAATTTATAATATTTTAATTAAATCAAACGAAATATACACATTGAAATTTAAATAAAATTATATCCCAATTTGAATTCAAAATGTTAAAAAAAAACGCATAGGTTTGTACCACAGTAGACCTACACAATGCACAACTGACACGTATGTATGGTGCTACCAACGTTGAGGAGATAAAGAAGTTGCTCGGCAAGGAGGCTACTGGCAATCTTTAATTGGGCGACTCGTTCACTTTTGCGCAAACCAGAGGCCTCAACAGTTCCCACCTAAAGTGTTCCCTTAGCTATGAAGTTCACGTTGTCGAGAGGAAGCTAACAGTGTAATTTGTATTCCTAAAGTGAATCCGCAGTGCAATAAAGCGTGTTGTGAACGGAGTCTACTCCAGGTAATTATTACCACTCTCGCCCAAACTTGCCCGAATCTGTGCCAGTAGCCGTCCCCTAATATGTTCCACGTGGTTGCATTTATCTTTTAATAGAACTCCGATCGCAGTGAGACAGCCGTGTCACTGCGGATTTATTAGGAATAGGATAACGCCTTTTCCTAGAGCTCCACACCGCCTGAAAATTATGTGGATTATCCTACCTCACCCCAGAGTCGTGTTGAAACGTAAGATGAGAGAGTAGCAGATCGGCCGCACCATACATCTGGGCCCCACACTGACACATTACACACAAAATAACGTAAGTAAAACAAATTGTACATAGTAGATTAGGGAAAACTAGGATTAGGAGATAGAATTAGGTTCAAAACTATAGATTTTCTAAGAAACAACCGATAAATTTGGCAATTGTAATATAGTAGATTAAATAAATGATTATTAGCTTGCATACACCCTGAGATCTACGGTAGCTTTTCTCTAAGGTGACGATTTGTTCCTTGGCCATCGAAAAGCATACTATCACTTTACTAGAGGATACTTTGTATGCTTATGATACTGTATGTATGTATGGTAGCCACCATCCCCTCTAGCCCTTGGCTTGGATGCAGCTCTACTTAACAGCAAGATCAAATTGGGCCACCGATCTGAATTCGCACTATCGCTGTATGAAGGGCCAAAAACGGAGGGGTGGACCCGTAAGCAGAGACACTTACACGAAATCCACGGGAAATTAAGAATCTCCTTCCAACGATATGATCCAACAAATCGAATGACACAATTCGCAATACTCATTAAGCTTTCTACAGGATGGCTTGTTAAGAAGGGCGCGTCACTCTCCCTGAAACTGTTGGAGTAGAACTCGCAGCACCACACTCGAATCGGTAGGATAAGAAATGATACTGTTTGTTCCCTCCTAGACTCAGGCAGTCAATCAAACCATCGTCCAGTTTCAGCTTGAATGATACCCTGGTGCTCCCTCCCAACCCAGTATTTATTATATTTATATAAATATAGATGTAATGTAATAATAATATGTTATATATGATTATATAGTAGAGCAAAAAATTATATAAGGATATTTAGTTAAATTATGTAATAGTTGGAGTTCAGGAGCCTATGATAACCATGTTAAACTAAATTAATTAACCTGCTGAAATATTAATATTAAGGCAGTAATAATAATATGCAGCTTCGTACCACTTTGTATCACTGATGGGTGACTGTATCTCTGGAATGTGAAGGTCATCTTGTTATTCATTGAGGTATAAATATCAATAAAGCATTCAATTGTATATAAAACCATAATATTTTATTATTACGTATTTAATCATGACATATAGATATATAACCTTCTGGAATGAAGAGCATTTATTAATTTTGATTATTATTTGATATAATGTAATAAAATAATTATACCGGCCGGATCACCAAACTGAAGCAAATAAAATTTTATTAATTATTTTATTACTTCTTCCATAATATTATATTTATGATATGCAATTAATAATGATGAACAGCTGTGTTCCTCTGAACCGCTCAAATAGTAGTTGATGATCGTGTACTGAAATGTTAAGGTCATATTACGCCATTTAATGGAAAATATAATGAAGGAATTAAAGGTTGAGTGGTCGAGAGAGTCGTCAACATTTCTATTAATGAAAATATGCTAGAGCTTGTAAAAAACATGCATCATATAATAACACATACTAGTATCTACACATCTATATATACATCCATTGCTACTTTCGAGAAGGCCACTCCGACGGTGCTAGATACAGCTGAAAATTGATTCCCATTCTTACTGCTGCTTCTACCAGAAGATGATCATCCTATAACCGCAAGACCTCCTCTCCTAAACTGTATGGTACCTGAGAGAAATTTACCTTTCTGGCGTAATACATGTAATGAAATATACAGAATTAGGCTATGAATAAACAATGTCCTATAAGATAAAATATATAGTGAGGGTATATTGTAATATGAATTGAAAATTACATGTGTGCCGACTGCTGTTTTGTTGCAATTGTAGACAAACTTGCGCATCCATTATGAACCAGAAAATTTAGGCAATGTATGACCGCCATGAAAAAAAAAAGAATTTTAAATTTTAAATTATTTTGTAATACCTGACGACCTGGAAGACCTGAAAGATATGAGAATGGAAAATTATGATATGATGTACCGGTCGCACCCCCTCACTTTGCTATTGTCGGATTGACAACATTGCCCAGGCTACGCCAACCAGCGTCTCCATGTTTCAGCTGGCAGTCTTTTGTGATCATATGACTCGTGGAGGCGTGAGGTAGGAACTTGTGAGGACCAGAGGTCGGTCGCACCCTCCTGCCAAGTTGTCAACTCACCATTTGAAGCCCACTTTGTATGCTTATGATACTTGTAATAAAAGTAAAGCTGGTATTTAGTTAAGAGTCTGGAAGGTAACTGATCTTATCTTATCGGTTTATTTCGATCGGTCAAGAAACCAACGCTCAATAGATCATTGCATGTTTTGACAGTTCAAGGAGCATGTTTATGTGTACTTAGAGTATTTTCGGTAAGATCGGTTTGAGATTTTATGTTCTAAAGTTGTTACGATTGAAATGAAATTGCCAGAGAACAGACACCAGTGCTTTTTTTTTATCATTTTCTGAATCAATCGTACAGAATCCGGAAAAAAAACAATGAAAAATTTCGCTTGAGCGGTTCAAATTCTTGTAAACAAACTCCCCAGACTGTCGAAAAAGTAAGGTTAATACATTCGGTGCAATAATCTATATTAGGCTTTTTGACGTTTAATCACCTTTCCCTTTCTAGCACATGCAGAAGAATGATGGTTTGTTTTCCTCCAAAAAATTTTCCTACTTTTACTTGCTCTCCTTTGTTTTAAATGGCGCTGTAGTGTGCGTGCGTTCAAGGTCACTTAGCCTAATACAAACCACCTGAAGGCGCACGAACGTTTGACGGTCCTTTACTTCAAATGCGCAGGGGTATTCATGACATCACATAGTTTGTGATTGCTCCTGTGAAATTTTAACTCCCGTTTCATTTTGCTCAATTTTTTAGTACAATTTTATACATCTATTTTTCTCGCAAGAAAATGTTTCTCAGTTTTCTTAAAAAGTGGATTCATCTTTTTAATAAAATTGAGTAACATTTCTGTGAGAGTAAAAGAGATAGTATACAATTGTACTTAAAAATTGAGCAGAATGAGACGGGAGTGTTGCTCTTTGAATTTTGTTTGTTTTTTTAAGTTTTTGGACAAAAACTACAGGTGGATAATAACGGGTACATAATTGGAGAAACGTAGGACTATTAGAGCTGTTGATTTGGCTCACAAGAATCAGCATCGTATGTAACTAGGAATTAGCATCTGACGACACGTCGACTTCACCAGCACTATTTGCAGCTTCATTGAAAAAGGCTTCAAACACTGTGTTTTAAATTGCTCCACCACCAGCGCCACATATCCTATTGCCCGTTGTCTCCACTAGCATGTTCTATTCTAACATAACGGTCACTTTCAAAATAAATGGTCAAATTGACGAAAGTTTTACAAAACTAAATGACTTTTAGTCGGACACTTTCAGCATAGAACATAGTGAAAGCTAAAATTTTGATGCGAAAATAGTCTCAGTCGTTAAATGCGCAGCTACAAAGCAACACCATGCTGGGTTCGATTCCCTGGTGGCTGGGTTCGATTCCCGGTCTTGTCTAGGAATTTTTCGTTAAGGTAAATTTCTCGATTCCCTTGGCATAGGATATGATTGTACTTGCCACACAATCATACTAATGCAAAAGAGGTACCTGGCACCGCAAGTTCTCAATTAATAACTGTGGAAGTGCATTCAGAAGTTGAGAGCAATAAGCAAATTGTGAGAGCATAAGCTTGAAATCCTAAATAAGAAATGAGAATATGCTCAATAATATTTCGCTGACATAAAACGTTAAAATGTTCAAGGACTGTTCAAATATTAAGTTTGATTGATAAACTAAGGTGTACCAGAAAGAACTGTCTAACTTTGACCATTCAGGGTAATAACAACAATTAATAAGAAACTAGCGATATAAAGTTAGCTCACGTCTTTCAAGCCCCATTAGTCAGTCCAAAGTACCCCATAGTGTCTTCCGCTTAGCGGTACATGAATCTTAATTTTTTAGAATAAAGACTGTATTCGATGAAATTTGGACACACAAAATAGGTCACCAAAAATTTTCCTTGAGCCCGATTCTTTTCAAACTTTCTGAAAATAAAGTACTACTAAATGGTTAAGTTTTGACATCATTGGTTTATTGAACCTCTTCTCCCAACCCAAATGCCTGCACCTTTGCCTTGACCCCTTTCATCAAATTTTGGGCAATGATAGGACCGACTTGCTTACTTACTTTTAACCACACTTTCTTTAGTTCAAGTTCATTTTCTATCAGTTTTGGAGTTTTAACGAGCTCTGCCTTCATGATTGCCCAAAATTTTTCAATTGGGCGAAGTTCCGGAGTGTTTGGAGGGTTGACGTCTTTTGGTCAACACATTATATTTGTACCGCTAAGACGGCTAGCAAACTTATTGCCAGTGAAGTTCTTGATGCACTTACAAGTCATAAGACGCATTCAGTTGTGTTCCGGGGCGGGCATAGTGGCAAGATGCCAAATCCGGCCAAAACAGTGTCGGGCCATCGTGAGATCTCAAGAAGGGCAGAAGTCGTTTTTGGAGGCATTCGTCCTTGTAGATTTGTCCGTTGACGGTCCCAGAGGTGATGAAGGGCTGACTCGTTTTGCCACATCCGCAGATCGCTTGCCAGACAAGGAATTTTTTGGCGAATTTCGACAGTTTCTTCTTCCGTACACTCTCCGGAACGGCCAACTTAGAGGTGGCGACGTAGTGTTCCTGTCCTGGCATTTGTTTGGTGTCGGCTTTAATGTAGGTCTCATCGTCCATCACAATGCAGAACGGTTTTGTGAGCCACTCCCTGTACAGTTTTCTTGCACGAGTTTTGGCCACCGAGTTTTGCTTACCGCTCCGGTTCGGTGCATTTTTCTGCACAAAACAAACTGAAACTTTCGGCTTTTTCGCAACATCCCTGATCGAAATGTTGGGATAACGCTTATATTGGTTCAATACCATCCTGACCTTCTCCGGATTTGATGTGCCACGTTTTTTGCCACTACCATTTTTCCGCTTGGTTGTCTTACGGTCCTTGAACGTTTTAATCACATTAGATACGGTTGAATGTGCGATTCCGAGCTGTTTTCCGATCCATCGATGAGAAGCGTTTGGGTTTTCGAAGTGAGTGCCCAAAATTTGTTGGCGCACTATTTCTTTATTCGAAGCCATCACTGAAATCACTCGACCGATTTTCACGAAACTCATTACACAATTGACACAACACAATTAAATACATTCAGTTAAAATTTCAATAATTTTTACCCACACGCTAAAAAGTTACGAACAATTGCGTGTGTCCAAATTTCATCGAATACAGTCTTTATTTGAGGGATAATTGTTTGAGAATTAACTTTCAAAGCGTAATTTTTTTCTCTTAAGATGGTACTTCTTGAGCCAAAAAAAATTATATATGCATATTTTCTTCGTGACCATCCACCCCCTGGTAACATAGACAACACAAATTTGGTCGCTTATTCAAGCTAAATATCTAAGTCCAAGTCAACAAAAACCGTGTTTATGGTCAGTGATTAGGCTCACTTCATCGGGGTAAATATGTTCTTAGCTAAAAAATTGCATTCAGCAAAAAAAAAAGTATTCGATAGATATGGGAAACACATATTTACTCACTTTTGATTGTTAATTTTTGTATTCTCCCCAGCGCGGAAGTAACGATCTTTGATGAAGTTAGCAGAAGCAGATAATTTCTCATCTTCATGCGAAGGGCTAGGAGCGGACAGTAATTTTATTGCTAGAAGAAATAGACATGAAGAGAAAGTGTATTGATAGATCCGTATAGCGTAACGGCAGGCTTTGAAAATTGAAAGAATACAAGATTGAAAACGAGCGGAGGGCATTTGAACGGTAGTATACGATCAGGCACATAACCCTTTGTCATACTACCCCATGCAGGATAGGCAAGGGGAAATTATCTGCTTTTGCTAACTACCTATTTACTCACCAAAAAAATTCCCAGTTCGTTCAAGCGACACGTACGGACGTGTTTTTCGCTCTCTCGGTTCAATGTTTTTTCCTCGTTTTTGCACCTCGTTCGTTTTCTCGCAATTGCGCGTCCGGTTCGTGACATTTCGCCAGCTCTTGCTAGCTTGTTAGCGTTAGCAAGCCAAACAGAAGCATTGCAAGAGTGTGCAGCATTTTCCGCTCGACCTATTGCCGTCGCAATGGGTCGTAAAAGCCAACACGTGGTGACAACCACGCCGGCGGCATCAGCTCCCGCAAGCACACCGAGCTGCTCCAAGCGGCAACGGCATGACGACGCCGACACATCGGATCCAAACGCCCGTTTACTAGCGAGCAATCGTTTTGCTGCGCTCCCGGTACAGGAGGTACCGAAGAAGGTGAGAATCCCGCCGCTTTTCACCACGTCGAAGAACATTGCTGCGCTCAAGACGGAGCTTGCAGCAATTAAACTAACTCCGATGTTTAAGCTGTGCAGTACGGGCATAAAGATAATGTGCTCGACTGAAGCTGAGTACCGTGCTGCTGGCGCTCATCTGATCGCCAAGCAACACGAGTTTTTTACGCACGATGTTCCCAGAAACAAGCCGATGAAGGTGATTCTGCGTGGCCTCCCAGATTACACTCCGGAATACGTCTTTGCCGAGCTGCAGGCAGTGGCATTGAAACCATTGAAGGTGTTTGCTATCAGGCGCCAGCAGCAAGGAAACCATCGGGACCAACTGTATCTGGTCCATTTGGAGAAAGGTTCCGTCACAATGGAGGATCTCAAGAAGATACGGGCCATCTCCAATATCATCATCGAGTGGGACCGGTACCGCCCAAAACATCACGACGTGACACAGTGCGGTAAGTGTCTGGCGTTTGGTCATGGGACCCGAAACTGCCACATGAAGCCCCGGTGTGGAAAGTGTGCTGGAGCGCACACCACCATGGATTGTGCCCCGATGGATGAGGGTGCCTCTTCAAAGTGCGCCAACTGTGGCGCTAACCACGAAGGCATCAACCGAGCCTGTCCAAAACGAGCGGAGTATTTGGCCATCCGCAAGCAGGCGTCCACCAAGTCTCGGCCTGGTCAACGCCGCCCCCACCTCGAATGGACGAGGAGAACTTTCCAGCACTCCGGTATCAAGTGCCGAATCTGCCACCGGTTCCATTGAACCATCGCCATGCAAACCGCCCGTCAGCATCCGTTCAACAACGATTCGCAACTGCCGCCGCCGCCCCCATGCCGGCTCCTCCTCCAGGCTGGGGCAATCCGAGCAGTACCTCCACGCAACCACCCATCGATGGACAGCTCTACGACACGGAGCAAATGGTCGAGTTCATTCAAGAGCTCTACCGCCAACTACGTTCCTGCCGCTCCAAGGAGGAACAGCTCAAAGCCGCCACATCCGTGACGATGAAATTTATCTTCAAACATGGACCATAATCACACCATCAGCATCCTAAATTGGAATGCTTGTTCCATCCGGAACAAAGCTATAGAGCTCGGTGACTTCCTTAACAGGAAGGCCATCGACATCGCCATCGTCACCGAGACACATCTCAAGCCGGAACACAGCATCTTCATACCCGGGTACCGGATTGTGCGACTTGATCGAAGCGGCTCTAATGGAGGAGGAGTTGCGATCGCAATGCATAACAACATCAACTGCCTCATGCTTCCAAGCTTCCAGCTGCAGTCTATCGAAGCCATCGGAGTTGAGGTCGAATCTACCGTCGGCCCTATCAGCATCATCGCGGCCTATTGTCCAAAGCAAGCCAGCACCGCCAATGGAACAACAACGGTGCTACGAAACGACATCCGTAAACTAACACGCAGACAAGGACAGTTTATCATCGCCGGCGACCTAAACGCGAAACACGAAACCTGGGGGAACACCCGGCGGAACCGGAACGGAATAGTACTGCAGGAAGACCTGGAAGAGGGACATTACACCGTCCTGGGCCCGGATACTCCCACCCGGTTGAGCAGATCCAGGGTCCTTCGACAATCGACATCTTCCTCACGAACATGGAAAACAACATCGCCCAACCGGTAGTACACTAGGAGCTCAGCTCGGACCACTATCCGGTGGTGGCCGAAGTTGGCTCCTCGGTCAACCGGCATCGGATCACCAGACGGAACTACCATCGTGCCAGATGGGAGAGGTTCCGACAACATGTCGACGACACGGTCGATTTCAACGTGCACCTTGATTCGGTTGATGACATCGAACGGCAGCTGCAGAACATCGAGCAAGCGATCTCCCAGGCCCGGGAGCAACATGTACCGGTGATTGATCAGGTGAGTGACTCTGTACCCATTGATAGACCCACTAAAGAACTTATTCAACTGCGCAACGCCATTCGAAGGCAATACCAGCGAACTGGTTTGTCAACGCTCAAACGTCACTGTAATCGAATAACCAAAATGATTAAGGCCAGAATGGTGGACCTTAAGAATGACAATTTTGCCGACAAGATCCGCTCTCTCCCAGATTGTGCTAAGCCGTTCTGGAAGATGACAAAAATTTTAAAAACTAAGCCAAGGCCCATTCCACCGTTGATCCCACTAGACGTCAATGACTCAAGGGATCGGTTGATGACACCTGCAGAGAAGGCTGATGAGATAAGTCAACACTTCGTCAGCTCTCACAATCTCGGTCAAAACATCGTCAGTCCACACGAAGCTGCCGTTAGCGCGCTTATAACTAACATCGACCAAAGTCCTAACGACTTCTCCGAAGATTTGGAGATCTCAGCTGACGAATTGTTGACATATATCAAGACCTCTAAGAACATGAAGGCCCCAGGCTTCGACAACATCATGAACTTGGAGCTCAAGCAATTGAGCCCCCAGTTCTACAACCATCTGGCGGTGGTGTTTAACCAATGCCTCCATCTTGGCTACTTCCCATCGTGCTGGAAGTCAGCCAAAGTCATCCCCATTCGGAAACCTGGGAAAGATCCTTCATGTTCCAGAAGCTACAGACCAATCAGCCTTCTCTCAGGTCTATCTAAACTGTTTTAGAAAGCGATCTACCGTCGGCTTCTAACATCTGCTGACGAGCTCAATATCCTGTTGGATGAGCAGTTTGGTTTCCGGCATGGTCGCTCAACAGTCCATCAACTTAATCGAGTCATGAACATCCTCAGGCGGAACAAGTCTGTTTCGAAATCATCCGCTATGGCCCTTCTCGATATCGAGAAGGCCTTCGATAATGTGTGGCATGATGGCTTGGTGTACAAGCTCAAGCGATACAATCTTCCAATCTTCCTGGTGAAGATTATTAAAAACTATCTCTCTGACAGGACATTCCGTGTTTCGTTGCATGGTGCAGTTTCCGGTAGTCAGGAGATCTCCGCCGGTGTTCCGCAGGGAAGTATATTAGGTCCACTTCTGTTCAATCTATTCACCTCGGATATACCCCCGCTCCCTGAAAATGGATCTCTGTCGTTGTTCGCCGATGATACCGCAGTCGTCCACAATGGTAGGGTAATAAGAGCGCTTGCCGCGAAACTGCAGCGAAGCCTGAATGTTTTGTCAGAATACTTCACTGAATGGAAGATTTGTATCAATGCAGCGAAAACCCAGGTCATCCTGTTTCTACATTCTAATTCTCCCTGACTTGTCCCGCCTGAGAATTGTAAAATAAGCCTGAACAACACAACGGTGGAATGGACCAAATCAGCTGTCTATCTTGGTGTCACTCTAGACAGCAAGCTTATCTTCAGGGAACAGGTTGACAAAACTGTCACAAAGTGTAACGTTTTGTTGAAGCTACTGTACCCATTGATCAACAGAAAGTCTACATTATCCCTGAAAAACAAGCTTGCTGTCTATAAGCAAATCATACTTCCAGTCATCGAGTACGGCATGCCAATCTGGGAGAGTTGCGCAAAAACACATCACCTGAAACTTCAGCGTGTTCAAAATGAGTTCCTCAGGATGATCCTGAACACCCTTCCGAGGACAAGAACATCAGAGGTTCACCGTCTGGCCGAAATAAAAATGCTCGACGATCGCTTTAGTGAGTCTATCAATCGGTACAGGGCACGCTGCCTGACATCGGATCACCAGATCATTCGGAATCTGGTTCCCCACCCCTAGGATTTTCAAATTGTAGTTTTAGTTGTAGATTAGGTAGGTTATCAAATTTTAACAAACAATGCCCCAAGGGCTGAACTGGAAAACAAAAATAATTAGAACACAACACACACGTAACACATTAAAC
This sequence comes from Aedes japonicus, assembly GCA_034211315.2. NCBI lineage: Eukaryota > Metazoa > Arthropoda > Insecta > Diptera > Culicidae > Aedes > Aedes japonicus. Next base: position 17,780 of record JASCZW010002833.1, on the reverse strand, counting down.
ACATAAAAGATTAAACAAAGCTGAAGAGCCCAATGGGCTGAAACACTTAATCTGTAAAACTAGTATATAAGACAACAAAATGGATAAACAAAAAAAACAATTTTACTACTAAAATACTCACCAAAATTAAATCGATTATTGGATGTTCTTACAATTTTCAGGGCATAAAAAAATGCTAATGATTTATGATTATGATTTATGCTAACTAGTGTTTAATAAGTACGTAAGCTAAATAGATTAGTCCATGTTTAGTCATTTGTGCACTTATTTATAGATTTCCGTTCAGTACGTAGAACATTTGTCGTCAAGTGATTGTCGTCATAGTGTTTGTTGTTAAAGCTACCGTAAGTTGAGATAAATAGTTTGATTGTTTTGAGGTAATTTATTATTGTTCCAATATAGGACCGACCGATAGATCGAGAGTTACCAGTGCGTATTTGTTATAGAGAAAAACTAAATTAGTAAGTTATTTGTTTGTAAGCTTGTTTGTTAATAATTTCTTTAATTAAATTGTAGTTCGAGTATCGGCGCACCATACTGGGGAATTGTTTTTCTTAGGCCCGATCCAAAAGACTGCAAACAACAGCTACTGTTAATGCAAATACAAATGCTTCTTGATTCCAGTTTCGATCTCAAAGATCTAGTTAGTTATTGTCTGAAAAATTAAAGATTCACAAATTGGGTTATCACATTTAATTCATCAAGGCCATAAATTACCATTAGAACCATCTAGATTCATTTTATTCTTTTATTTCATTTACTTGATTGATGACTTTCATATTCGAGCATAACATTTTAAGCTGTGAAATTTAATCTATTATGCCTATCATCTAACATGGAGTTATCAATTTTTACTCTATCACGGAAGAGAACGAATTTGAACATGTGACTTGCCGTGTCATGGATCATGTAAATTTAAGGCCTGCAATTCCCACTCTTCAGTCTTGTGGCAATTATTTAACTATTTATGGACTCAGATTTGAGGTTACTTATGAGCTGAATGTAGCATCCGATATGTTACTGTGTGTCCGTATTTATTATTTTGGGTTTCAAATAAGGGGTTTTAAAGCACATCAAATAGAACATACATATTTATTCTTGAGTCTCGAAGTATTTACGTGCAACAGAATTACATCATTATTTATAAAAGAATGTCATTCAAAAAAATTATTTTAAATAAATTCCGTAAAGGAATATTGTGAAACTCCCTAAGCAAATAGTATGATTGTATTTGCCACACAATCATACTAATGCAAAAATGATACTAGCATCCGAAGCACTGAACTAAAAAATTGTAGATTTGCATACAAAACACTAAATTGGGAGAGTGCAGTATGCTAATTGTTATAATCAATAAGCTTGAAATGCAAAGGAGAGAGCTGCTCTACAGAAGAGAGGTTATTTTAGATAGGAGAAGAATAATTCAGTTTAATTCTGAACTCGCACTAACGATTGTCTTTACTTATATGACTATCATTATTAGTGATATCATTGTCAAAGTTGCACTGTTACAGTATGAACATACCATTAATCAGTTTTTGAGATAATTTGCGTGAGATGACCATCCACTAGTACAAAGTAGGGAGACTCATACCTATTGCAAGGTTTTGAAATTCCATATCGGTAGTAAACAAACTCTTATCTACTTCTGTATAAGGAATCGATTGCTTATTAACAAACATCATCAGCAAATTCACTGCTTATCCATACAAATAGGAGGAGAAAAAAGAGGTGCTCAAATCACCCCATATGCTCATTATGCCTCTGGTCCCCCTATGACGCATTCTTTTACTATATGCGGATAAGTTGAGTTGAGTATGATTTATGAAAACATCGAATGAGTTTCTGGTATTCATTAATAAGCAATTGTGCCTCATTTCCGAATTCCAGTGATTCGATAAATGACCTTAACTTTACACAATTAACCAGGTTTAACTGACTTTTCTTAGAAATATGCAATACTGCCAGGAAGTCTGTGAACAATTTTCTTCAAATAAGCTACTTTCCGCAGAATACAGTCACATAGCATGTGCTTGCTATTCGAGGCAATAACACTGCCTGAAGATACATTAAGTATAGTCAGCCTCACAAAAATACACTATGTATAAAAGAGTCGTTATCACGTTAACGCCATGGATTTCACCATGGGTCTTCAAGCAATCGACAGTTCGACTGACAGCTCGGTCGGTTCGCTCATATCGTTGATGAAGTTCATTGTTTTGCGCTATTTCTCCGAATACTACGCTACGTGTTGCATCAGAGCCCAGCACGATGATATGCAATTCAATTTACCGGTCCCATCGGTTGTGATAACAGTGGATACCAATTTCAACGAAACTTTCAAACTGGCCATCGACGGTGGTTGTCAATCATTCATAGTTTATGAACGAGCCTTGTTCACATTCCTGGATGCGTTTGTCGAAATTCACGATATCTCCGATCAACGATCAGTCAACAAAAGGCTTTTGGTTCTACTGGACTCTGAAACGCTTCTCGATGGAATTGCAAAGCATCCGAATATGGTGGAGATACCGAACGTATTGATGGTGACTTCAAACCACGTGAATGATTCTTTAGATTTCTACACCACCAAACTTTTCAACAACGGAACGAGAAGCACCAAAAGTGTAGAGATCGAACCAATCTATGATTTCGATTATTTTCCGGATAAATTTCGCGATATGAAGGGTATTCCGATTCATCTCTGCACGCTCATGTATCCACCGTATTCTTACTACGAGGAAACAGTAAGTTGATTTCATCAATCAGAATGTGAAGGTTATTGACTATTTTCCAATCAAGATCCCAGAAAAAGCCAACGCTCGATACGCGGCATCGGCATCGTTGAAAAATGATATCCCTTTGTTTTTGGATGGTACAGAAGTCTCCCTGGTCCTTGAATTGTGTCGTAAATATAACTGCAATGTAGAGGCTTCTTTTGGTAACTGCACCAATAACCATAGGTATACTCTTAATTTATAGAATGCTACTCATTCTTTTCAGACGAGATCTTCCTATGGGGTAATTCCTACGATAATCATACGGGAGTTGGACTGTTTGGTTCAATCGTTGAACGTCGGGCTGATATTGCTTTGGCTGCTATGTATTACTGGTAAGAGGTCATGAAGTTGCACAACGAAGTTTCTCTAAAAAGTGCATCCATGTATTTCTAGGCTTGAGCCACGCAAGTTTGCGACGTACACTCAAGCAATCAGTCGCTCTGGTGTTACAGCTCTAGTTCCGAAGCCTCGTATTCTACCACCGTGGAGAACACCGTTTCTTTCCTTCACCTTGTCACTGTGGACAGCAGTGATCGTATCCTTCTGCGCTGGAGTTTTGGCCATTTGGATGATCGAGAAGGTACGGTTCAATATTTTGCAACTTGACGAATTGCCGTTTACGTTCAGTGACTCTGTATTGATGATGATCGGCTTCTATATGGAGCAAAGTGCTCGAATGCGCACCGATTTGATGTCTTGCCTTTTGCTGTTCACCTCACTTCTGTTTGCGGGGTTTATGATTGGCAATTGCTATAGTGGTGGCTTAGCCGGTGTTATGACTGTTCCAGAGTACGAGAAATCAATTGATACGATCTTCGATTTGGCAGACAGTGGAATTCCATGGGGCTCACATGTTGATTCGTGGATTTACTCGCTTCTTACGGCACCGCAGGTAAGTTATGCAAACAGGATATTCATTTGAGCTATGCGATACACTCTGCTTCTTAGCCTCATATGAAAAAATTGGTCAAAACCTATCGCGTAATAAGAAGGGAGTCTATGGCGGAACACACAAAAAGGCACGATATGGGATTTGTCGGCGAGCGTACCGAATTTTATCATTTCGTACCGGTGGACTTTGTTGATAGCGAGGCATCCACAATGCTACAACTGCTGAAGGACGATCTCTACTGGGAAAGCGTTGGGGCTCTTGTCACAAAAACGTGTCCGTTTATCCAACAATTCAACGACCTGATCATGCAGGTTAAACAGTCGGGTATACAGAAATACTGGGAGTTACAGGTAATTACTCGGTAGATCGTTTTAAAAGAAACTCTAACTCGTATTATTATGTCAGGCTACCAATCGCTACTTGCGCGGAACGATTCAGTCGAACATCCTCAACGCCCGCTCATCTGGATCAGGAGATGACGTAGTAAAACTTACGATTTCGCATTTCCTCGGTGCATACATGATTCTGGCGACTGGTCTGGGTATGGCATTGCTGGCATTTTTGATGGAAATATCCAGAAAATTTAGGATCAACTCGATTCCGTGTCAACGAAAAAGGGTCCTGCCCAAAAAATCTAAGGGAAAATAAAGAAATAATTAATCGAAAAACGATATGCTGCAATACAATTGAAAAATAAAACCGAAACATGACATGTACTTACCTTACCAATCAGACCAAGGCCAGTCTGGCCTCTTCTGTACACAGAATTTATTTCCATTGTATTCGATCCATGGCTGTACCTCGCCAGCCTCGCTGTCTGCGAAGAGTCCGCAGGTCGCCTTCTATACTTAATCGATTCACTCTGCTCGTTGTGCGCTTCTTCTTCTTGTACCCGTCGGTTCGTTTTCGAGAACCATTTTCACAGGGCTGTCTTCCGACATTCTTACGATATACTCAGCCCATCGAGGTTCTCCCAGAAACTGATGCAATATGACGTTCATTCGTCTCCTCCACGTTCCGTCTTCCATCTGCACTCCACCGTAGATCGAACGCAACACCTTCCGTTCAAAGACACCAAGGGCACGTTGGTCCTCCACTAGCAATGTCCATGTTTTGTGGCCGTAGAGAACTACCGGTCTAATTAATGTCTTGTAGATGGTCAACTTTGTAGTTCGGCAACCTTGTTCAATCTTAGCGGCCTTTGTAGTCCAAAGTGGTCTCAATTGCCAGCCAAAATGCGCCTTTGTATCTCTCTGCTGGTGTCGTTACCGGCGGTCACCAATGAGCCCAGATCTTCCCTTCATGTATTTTGTTTTCTACGCATTAATCACAAGCCCAATCCAACCAGCTCCAGCCTTAAGTCTTATGTACGTGTCCACCATCGTCTCAATGTTACGTGCTACGATATCCACGTCGTCGGTGAAGCCAAATAGTTGGACAGACTTCCTGAAGATCGTGCCACTCGTGTCTATCCCAGCTCTTCGAACCACACCCTCCAATGCAATGTTAAAAAACAAACACGACAATCCATCACCTTGGCGTAACCCTCTCCGGGATTCGAAGGAGCTCGAGTGTGTCCCTGATACTCGGACTTTCAACCACCGGATAGAATACTTCTTACAACAGCAAATGAGAGATTCTCCAAATCACCACAGCATTCCTGTTACCCACCGGCAAATGCAGTTCCAGTGAAGAGAAATTTTGAGTCCCCTCGTGAGGCATGCCATATTCGTGTTTTCAACGCAACTTGCGAACTTTTTAGGCGAAGGATATGACGACGAAATAACTGCTGGGGTAACGGATCCAGACATTCTTCCAGACTTGACGAATCCTGGACAGCAAAGGGGAATGGTACATAGTTTCAATACTAAGGATTATAATGTTATTTTACAATCAGCGTATGAAATATTATTAGTATTAGTATATTGTAAGAATTTTAATCGACTGAGCAGCGCTGTTTGTATTACCGAAATTCAGTAAACGATTTTTAGTTATTCTCACAAAGTGAGTCTTGCAAATGAAACTAGCTCAGATAAAGGTTTCAAAATCGACGAGGGCTTTGGTAATAGATTTAATATCTATAGGGATAACCGTAATTATCAATAATTGGAAAAGTCGTCAGGAGGTGAAGTTCTAGTCGCTGTTTCAAACACTTTGAACTCTGAAATCATAGTGACAACTAAATTTAAAGAATTTGAACACGTGTGGGCAAAAGTTCAAGTCGCAAACGAAACACATAGTTGTGTTACGGTTTACTTTTCTTCAAACAATGCCCGTAAAAACATACATATACGATAAGTTTTTCGATGCTGTTGAAGAAATTATGTCTAGGTCACCTCTAAATAGTTAAACTACATATTTATGGTGATGTTAACCAACGCAATGTTGGCTTCATTCCAGACATGGATAACGAATACTTTCTACTCACAGTCTTTGGCAAAAACGAAATTAATTTTTTGATAAAATTTCAAATTTAGAACTAAATCAAATTAACAATGTAAAAATGCTGTTGACAAACATTTACGAAGACTTTTTTGCAAATGAATCATTATCGCCAATATGGAGAAATGGAGAGCATTTCACACTACAGTTGAGTATTCTCTGTTTGGGAATAACTATGAAACACTTGAAAACAATTAACTCGAGGAATAAACTACATATTATTGAATGGCAAACAGTGTTAGGGGAAGAAGAAAATGTGGAAAATCAAAATGAAGTATTCTAGTAAGTCTAATTTAAAGCTGTTTAAAATGATGCATGAAGAAGTTCCGGTCGAAACAAGAGAGCGTCAAGTTACTTCCCAAGATCCGTTGTGGTTCCACAAAGAAATAAGATACTTGAAAAATCGTGAACAGAAAGCATTGTTGAGGGGTATTTCGTCTACAATGTGCAGACTTCTTCAGTGTCGTGTACTAATAACTCGACTGATTAGAACACGACACTGAAGAAGTCTGCACATTGTAGACGAAATACTCGTGTCTGTCAAGATAAGCAAAGGTAGCTGGAATTAAATGGAAAATACTAAGGTTTCTTCTCATTTCTAGTTACAGGTATTACACTGAGCAGCTCAAACTTTCTAGAGTTCATATAAAAGCTATAAAAATAATAATTGTCAAGAAAATATACTAAACTATCTAGATATCTGCGATCGAATTAATTTGGCGATGAGTGTAGCATTTGAGGAGTATAATTTAAAAATTGAGCAAGAAACTAAATCCGAGATATTTTGCAATACAAAAACGAAGATAGCGAAAGGAAACGATCCGAAATAGGTTTTTCGACCTGTAAACAATACGTTATATGAATACACGCTTAAATAATATACACTAATTTAAGCTCAATTACGTAAAAATTGTTAATAACTACTTTATCGATACACTCTTTATTCGTTCGTTATTCCGTGATCTGATTGGTTCTCCAAAGTAAAGGATCCAGCGATGCATTTGTAGCCACCCGGTAAGGCCTAACGATGAGAGTGAACTGCTATCCGGTGTGGGCCAGTTGACAGCCAGTGCCAGATTGTAGTGAAAGGTGAAAAAACTTTAAAAAAAATTAAATGTGAGGTATATCAGGGGTATAACCACCAACTTAGCGAAGAACCGCGTTGGTGTCTCCCTTCTGATAGAGTTTTCTACATACTGAGCAATTGCTTATGGTTGTCAGTTGGGATTAGTAAAAAATCTCTGTCGAATTTACCACTATCGACTTAATGCCTCAAACAGTCCAAAATGTATTATTTTTGATAATAGTAGGCTGCCTGAAAAGTACCTTTAATTTCCTACAGATGGCGTTGGTAATCGCCAATGTGAACCATTTTCTAACTCCCTGAATGACGGCTGTCAAAATTTTAGCCATTTTTTCGCAGCGTTGAAAAACCTTTCACTTTTACGTAACGCTCTAATTATTCAGAATTTTCAATATGACACCCGGTATAGAGAAGCGTAGTCATTTGTTAAAAAAAACTCAAATTTAGAGTGATGAGGGGTAAACTGAACCATTTTATATATTTTTCGACCACGACACAGCACAGAACTAGCACAGTTCAATTTTCCAGGTCTTTCACGTAAGCTACGCCCCTTGTCATGCTGAACATTGTGGTTCTAGAAGTAAAAACTAAAAAACGACTATTTAGGATGAAATGGGGCAAAATGAACTATTTTTCGAAACGGAACGAATCCCCATTCCAGAATTTATCGCCTAAGATCACGAAGATAGAAAAGCATCAGTTTGACGATCGAAAAGCATCAGTTCATACACAGTTTGAAAGAAAGGTTTTTTTTTCTGCGTTATCTAATGCACACAAAGGGAATGCTATATTTGACAGATATTACTGGGATATTTCGAGTAAGTTAAAGCTGGATATCACCTAAATCGCGTCTATTCTATGAAAAAGTTCCAACAATGTTGTATGTGCGTATGAAAGATTGCAAACAATCTCATTGTTTTCGCTTGCTTTGGCTTGGAATTGAACGTGGGGAAATTTTTCGCGCCAGTTAAAATTCATGATTTTTTTCTGTGTGTATCAATACCAGCGACTACAAGATAAGTCTGATTACAGCCTCGATTATGCCCACTAGATGGCTAGGCAGCCTAGTAACCAGGGATTGCCTTGTAGTCGATAAATCGTAGTCATGAAGAGATAAATAACTTACTTTCAATAACGAAGTATGCACATCATCTAAAATCCGTCCTTTTCAGCACGACCATGGCAATTCAAGCTAAAGAGTTTGTTTGATTGAAATTTATCTTCATCTCATCTAACTTACCGTTGCATTTTCTCGTCAGAAATAGTATCCGTTCTCCCTGAAGCCGTGTGTACAATTTCCAACGCGATTCTGAATTTTAGACGATAATTAGTGCAAAAATAGCCTAAATTACACAGTTTGAAACAAACATGTAATATTATGCGTTATGTAATGCACATGGGCTGCAAGATTTGGCATTATTTCATGGGATATTTTTCCAAACTTTAAGCCAGATAACGTCTGAATCTAGTCTGTTGTATGGAAGATTGCAAACTATTTCGTTGATTACCAGGGGCCTGCGTCCCTGTCAACCACATATAGATGCACCATAGTGCACATGATTTTGACAATTTTGGACACCTGACAACTGAAATCAACAAAGATCTTTAATTAGAACCTAACTGACAAACGTAAGCAATTGCTTCTTCCTTGAATTTGTCGATCTTGGCAACTTACCTCATCAGTCTACCACAGTCAGTTCGAAGAACAAGAGTGCTATTCCATAGAATTGGAGGCTTACATGGGTAGATTTTTCATAACGAGAAGTTTACGGAAGAAGTTATTGTTTACATTTGTCAGTTAGACCCTAATAAAAAATCTTTCTCGAAATATTTCCCACCAAAACAAATCGATCAATGCCAAAGCATGACAGAACAGTTCAACTTACTCTTTCACACTCGCATCGTGCCCTATGATGACGTGACGATGCGTACATGTGAAAGTGTTCAATGTTAAAAAGAACAGATTGATACATTCATCTTAACCATATGTTCATCACATTGATACTAAAATCCATGTGAGCTACAGCGAAATCCTTAATTTTTGCCCCACCCCCCTGTTGATTACGCTTGCTTTGGCTTACAAGTGATGAGGGAAAATTTTACGCGTCTGTTAAATTCATTACTTTTTTCTGTGTAGTCTACGACACTCTACGTCAACCATGCGTTCGTGTTTTTATGATATCCACTGATTTGTATGATACATATTCAAAAGATGCGAGAATATGATGATATTTTTGCTTACTTCTTATCTATCGGAATTCACCTTCAGAAACGAACATTTGACTCAGAAATTTTCATAGCGATGGAATAAAGTTCCCAATAGCAGGAGCTTATTTTAAATATGTGGATTGCTTTTCGATCATAAGAATGGTTTCTTCAGCTCCGTTATCCGTACATAAACTAACAATATTGTATGAGTGCGACTCCGTGCACGTGTGAGAAAGCGAAATGAAATAGGCCAGTTTACGATTTGTTGCTAACATCAATTTCCTCAACCCGCTCGTTCGTGTTGCCCATCCGCTCTTTAAAACAATCAACCATAGCACATCGATTGCTATGATTACAAACTCGTCTACTAGTAGGTTATGAGGCAGACGTACACAGCCAAAATTTTAGTTTTTCATTGATTTTAAGATTGACAATGTATACTTATTTCATTTACTCTCACGGAAATTTGAGACAATGTGACTGTGACGACAAACGTGAGAGATAGCAGACTTCACGTTACAATACCGGTATCTTAGAGCCATGGCTAACAAAGAAGAGAGGAAACATTGTCTTTCTCAAAAGCAACAGTGATGCCGTAGTTGCCGTTCAGCAGCGAAGGATTATTTATCGTTGAGTACAGTTCTCGAGTAATTCATGATTAGGGCCTAAAAGCCATTTGTAAATAATGACTTTAAACGTTGATCTCTCACGAATCACGAGAATCCTACTATATCCACCTGCTTCATATGGTAGAACTAACATTCTTCTACCAGAGGCTGTTTTCATTTCACGAAAGTGATTTCAGATTCAAGAGAAATCGACATTATAAGTCATTGTTTACAAATGGCTTTTAGGCCCTTAACATGAATTACTCCAGAGTTGAACAACCCGGAAACATATTTTTACATTGCATAGATGATGGACAATACAATCATAATCATAGATCAACCTAAAATGACTGGAAGAAACTTGAAGTAATAGTGATTTCAGATTATCTAAATATGAAATAAAATTCAACTCAATGTTCAACATCACATTTTGGCAACACGCTTGGATTTGAAAAGAACCCGATGAAGACATTTCCTCCGGTACATGCAACCAAATGCTAAATACGCTTTGGCGAAAATTAAGCGAACTTCTTCAGCAGGTAGGAAATTGGGACTTGGTAAAAAAAAACTAAAATTAATTTTTTCGCAATATTTTGTCCAGAGCGATCCGGATTGAAAACATACAAGGTGCAAAACTTCCAAAAGCAGGACGAACACCAACAGAGTGTTGCCAAAACGCGTGCTTAGAAACTCTATACTCTATACTGCTATCGAATTAGTGCGTCATTGATGATAAGGAAGAAGCTATTGAAATTCGCTTCGAAGTATCTGACTTGGCAGGCCATATGCACTTGGGGCAAACGGAATGAACCATTCGTGGCCAAAAGAACCATAAGGGTGAGATTTACAAAACTGTGTTCTTCTAAAAATTGCATTTGCCGTTTTTGCGACAGCTCGATCAAGATCCGTGGTTTTGTTCTTTTTGGCTTCATGTCACCACTCCAAAACTGTGCACCAAAAAACACATCGAACTGTCCTGAACTCCGTTCGATCTTAACCTACTAGGTAACGTAAGACTTGAACGTCGGAAGACCAAAAGAAAGACGAGGGATAAAAAGGAAATGATAGGGAAGTGGAAAAAACTGTTAAAAGCGTACCGGAAACTACTGTACAGGCTCTGATGAAGGGCGTCAAACGCAAATGTCGAGTGTTTTTCTCAGACTCATCCTAAAATTTAACCGAAGTATTTAAGCTGAAATACACATATAGTGAAATATTGTAAAAATTTAGTTGCATTGCGATTACTATAGCCGATTTACCAATTATTCTAAAGAGTCGCAATAATTATTACTTCACCCTTTAGAGAACTTGTTTCCAATCTCACGAGGACAGTCGTTTCTGTCGGTAGTCACTTGTATGAGGCCACAGATGTTGAAATGTATGGGCTTGGTTGTATTCAATTAGAAAATGTATGGAGATATTTTGTAATTTCTCGATTTTTTCAAAACAAATATATTTATCACACACAGAAAAAAAAAGATTTTTAACAGGCACGTAAAATTTCCCATCGTTTAATTCCAAGCGAAAGGAGAAGTATCGAAATTGTTTGCAATATTTCATGAGCAATACAACAAGGTTTGCAAATTTTGTTACAACAGACTGGGTTCACCCAAAAATTGAAATTGTAGCAAAAAATGCAAAATTGCAATTTTGCAGTTTTTGCAATCATATCTTGAGAAATCCGCATGATTCTGAAAAGGCAAATTTGCCCATCATGTTCCACAAAGCTTTTTATGGTATAAACAAAGCCATGCCAGTGTGTGCAAGTGGTTATCGCTGTGTGCTTAGTGCCTCGACAATCGCAGCAACCGTTGGGTTTTTGTTCATCCGTCAACAACTTCTCAATATGGCTGAGACAATGGCACAGAACGCCGCTACGCCGTATGCCTCTGTTGCTATTCCGCTGTCAAGTGTTCTATTTTTATTTCCACTCGTCATCACACTCCCATCTCCCTCTCAGGTCTCCATGCGTTTTATGAAATAAACGAAGCCATGTAAGTGTGTGCGACCGATATTGGCTTCATTGTTGTAACGTTGAGTGCCTCGACAACCGAAGCAACTGTAGGGCTTTTATTCCGTTCCCCTCAACTTGTTATGGTGACTGGATGGTTACAATAAGGAGCCGTCATGCTGACGGTCGCGGTTTGAGTCTCGGTAGCGGATCGAAATCTTTTTTTGTGAGCCATTGAATTTACTACTACTAATCAACTGCAAATCTCACGCACACATTGAATTTTTCTAATCGAATTAATGTGTTGCTTTTTTGCCCACGACCAATGTTGCATTTTTTCTCCAAGTTGCGATCCATTACGAGAAATGAAACCAAATCATGCGAAATTGCATTACAATCTTGCTTTTTTATTTTGGGTGTTAGGGCGTTATCTGTCTTAAATTTTATGTAAATTTCAGATAAATAAACGCCTGAATCCAGTGTTTTGTATCAAAGATCCAGTCAGTTGTATCCCATTATTTTCTGCCAAATCTAGCATTCCCTTTGTGTGCATTAGATAAAGCATAAAAATAAATGGTTCTTTTTATCCGTGCACAGCTCGAAAACGTAGTGTGTATTTCTGTTCAATATCATGCACATAAATGGAGAGTCACAGAGCATAAAAAATTTAATTAAACATCTTGTAATGTTCTCCTAAAACATTCCACATATTGCCGATAATTTTGTATGCAAAAGCTCGTCTTTATTAGAACTATTCCATGCAAGTTGATACTTCGTGTGGAATGAAATAAAATGTGACATGCTCTGATATTTACATTACAAAGAAGATTAAGTTTATTTTTCTGTGCAGTGAAATTGTTGAACCAGGGAAACCGGATGATTTTTGCTCACCTGCTGATTTAACTCGTTTAGCGAATGTATTCGTGTTTCTTGAGAATTTGACAAACTTATGCTTTTTACGGTGCAATAACATCTGTTTTAAAGGGATGGTGTTCCCTTTGTATAAAAAGCTAGAACTTATAGAAGTACGGCCATTGGTAAATTCACACAGTCCATGGCTGAAATCGGGAAGTTTGGCGATTCGCAGTTCCATTACCAAATAACCAATCAAAGTATTTATTTAGTCACCATGATCTTTTCCGATTGTTCCGATCCATATTTACTTACTTATTTGCAACTTGAAAATTTTAATACAAAAGGGCAGCTTGTGGAGCCATCTCTAACCTTGTTTTTGTTTTGTATAGTTTGCGAAGAGTTTAGGCCAAATCATTTCGAAAACATCCCTTCTGTCAGTTTAATATTTAGTATACTATCAAGCATCACCCAAGTGCAATAAATGGTCTCAGCTCCATGAATGTCATTAAAATGAATCACAAAGAGGTTACGTCAACCGATTTGCCACAAGTGTGCTGCCGAGGATCTTCAATTCAAGGAAAGAAAAACCTTGGGCTGGCCGCAAAGAAACACTTGAGCAAAGCATACGCGACCTCGCAGTAGTCTTCGATTCCATCCGCTGCATTCCGGCACGAGTCCAGTCCAATGCGAAACGGTTCCCGGTAATCATCCGGTAGCAATTGGATTTGCTTAACCGCTGCATCGTAGTTGAGCTTGCCTCGCCTTGCCTAATCAGAATTAGAAAATTAATTCTATATGTATAAATTCTGAAACTGAACTGCTTACGGTATGCGTGAGGTCCATCAAACACGATGCGTAGCACTAAAAAGCAAAGTAAAGCGGGGAATCAATTGAACAAAGCATCTTAAACTTCTTACCTTGAACTCTCTGGTATCTGGAAACACTCCACTGGAAGCACCTGCTGCTACATCTATTCAATCACATCGTATTAAAATGCAATACACGTTTCACCGACGACCATCTACTTACCATCGGGAATATCGTACTTGGGCTGACAGATATTCCGCATGATTTTTGCAGCACGTTTCATGTCCTCTTCCGTCATGTAGCTCAGAACACCATTCAGTAGGCCCAAACAAACGCCAAAAATTAACAGAAGATTGCCGTTCATTTTCAAAACCCATCCAAACCTCTCCTCTATCGATGTTCAAATGCCTTCACGACAGTCAGCTATTTGGACGATTCCATCAGAATCGAGATCGTTAGCCAGGTTCTATAATTAACGGGTGGAGTACCTACGATCGACAGGTTTGTCATCACTTCCCTTTCATGAAAGGGTTGAATTGAGACTAAACGAATCTGAACAATCATGTTCTTTCATCGATAAACGTGATGACAAGCGAGGAACTAGTTGAAGATAATTATATTTACTCGGAAACCATTATGACCAAGCGATATATGCTGGTCGATACAATTCCGATGCGATGGTTGACCTTAAATTTTGCCTTTCAAGCTTGATTAAAGCTTTTGCTCATTACAGCTTGAAATGTATAAGTACTTATACCTAGGGACTAGCTGGAATATAAATTAAAAATCTGATAGAAGTTATGAACTAAGGTGTTAATGTGCAGCAATTTCCACTAAGAACGGATTGAATCACTAATATATCAGGGCTGGAACGACTAACGGAAATTTTTAGCCAACCTAAACAAATTTATTTCATTTTATTTCATTGAAAATTATCATCAAAATTATTTGTCTTCATTTCAACCTGCGCACTTACCTTGTACGCCATCAAACATACTGTTGGATCAAACTTTTAAGCAACTTTGCCCCAAAAGTTGGTCATTTATGAAGTTTCCCAAGCCGTTTTACCGGTCTTTTTAAGGTTTCCGTATCATAATATCCCAATATTGTTCAATTAGATGCATTAGCAGGAAATTGAAAGGATTTAGGTTTTTGTCGCTGAAATCCACTCCATTGTCACGATGCTACTGAAGAACCTTCCAGTGGCAACTCGCCAAATCAGAACAAAACAAAATAGGACCTTTGTGTGCTTTTATGTAAGGTGCTTTTATGTAAGGTGCTTTCATGACTCAATGAAGTCGAGACATCTCTCCACACTGGCGTTAAAACCCTGTCGAAACTCATTAGATTTACCTTCCCTAGTAGCACACTACGATCAAAATTAGTTGAAGTAACTTGATTATGACTTAGCAAGTCATATTCATGTTATCTCAACCGAATGGCAACAAGTGTGCTACTAGGGTTATGAAACATCATGAGTCTACTGTATTGTGATTTCACAAGTCCCTTAAGGCTTGAGTCATTTCATATCTGAACGCACTGTTTACTTTACTGCAGCGCTCCATGTCGTCGAATCATGAATGTTTTGACAGAAGTTTATTTTGAAATGCTTCTTCTTTCTGTGTTCAGTTCTCAAACATTTTCGTGAATGGCATACTATGGATCGGCAGGATCATAGAAAGCGTCAAAGTGGAACTAAAGATCGTAGGTTGCATTTGAATTTGTTGAGAACAGTTTGGGCAAACGTATAAGAAGTCTGTAAGTAGTAGACGAAATAGGCCTATCTGTCAAAAGATAAGCTCATAGTAGAATTAAAAGGAATTTGCTCGCGTTTACTAGCGAAAATTTGAAAAAGTGTTTCAAGGTTTTATTTTTTATTTTTTTAAAAGTGATCAAATGAAGTGTTAATTTTAAATTCTCCTAGTTTCCCAATCAAACCTACACATTTTGAAGAAAAAAAACATGTAATTTTCTGCGTTTCTAATGCAAATAAAGGGAATGCTGGATTTAGCATTACTGGGATATTTTATGTTAATTGAGCCAGATAACGCCTGAATCTAGTTTGTTGTATGGAAGATTGCAAACATTGTTGTATGGCGCAAGAAAAGTTGTAAACGATTTCGTTGTTTACGCTTCCTTTGGCTTGATATTGAACGAGGAGAAATTTTACGCGTTAGTTACTTAGTTAAAATTGATTATTTTTTCTGTGTAGGGCTGTCGAATTATGATATCACCCAGAAATTCAATGTCAGTCTAAACACGGTCCGAAGGATTTCGATCTTTTCTGGCAAGTAAACAACCAACACTGGTGCTGATCTAGAGGCCAGAAGACGTGCCCAGAAGTTGAACAATGAGGTTCTCGAACGGCAAAATGTAAGTGTAGATGGATTATTTGCAGCTTGCCGGACAAAAGTTATATAACCACTCATAGCATAAAAGCATAAGATCAAATTCTGTTTTGCTGATAAATTTGCAAGGTAACGGGTGGCAGCTAAAATTTTGGAGTTTTTTCGATACCTCTTTAATCAACAAAAAACGAGTTCAGAGAGAAATGAGAGTGTTTATGTGTTAGTTCTCTCTCTCTCTCTCTCTCTCCTTTCTGCAAGTATTTTTTTGTTTTTTTTATGCTTGCTCAGTTTTGCTCAAATTGCCGTCAGAATAAGAAGCATTTAGGAACGTGTTGTACAGCTCCTCGAACGGTACTGAAATCTTGGCAAAAAGTATACAGTACTACATATTAAAACCGAAAATGTTGCGGCTTCGACTGTTTACCATATTCTAAGATTCCCAACAGCTACTAGCAAGCAAGGTAGTGGAATACCAGCCAAAATTATGGACGCAGAAGGACTTCGTTCTCTTTCTTGTGCCTTTAACAAAAAGTTTTCATGAAATGCCGCAAAAAAGTTCAACTGTTCTCACCAGTACATCTGCAAAACATTGAAAAGAATCGAAATAAAGTGCCAAAAGAAAGACAAGAGCCCCGGAATACACTGAGATACAGATTTCAATGCAGAAATCCCAATGTTTGTGGTTTTTCGAAGACGTACATTCCCGGAAACGATCGATACTATTCCATGGATAGTTCTACTGCATCTTCGAACATAAAATATAAGTTTAAAAATAAGTTTGAACGGCAAGTGATGCTGTTCATTGCCATTTCCGAGAGAGGTATTTCTAAGCCATGTTTCAAGCCCTCTCGTTTGGTTATCAATCAAGATGTGTACCAGAATGAAAGTTTGAAGAAAATTTTGATCCCTTTTCTGCAAAAACATCATGCAGATAGACAATACGTATTTTAGCCGAAAAGCGCGTCATCGCATTACGCCATAACAACACAATCGTTCCTGTATACCCATTCGATTCTACCCAAAAACCACAACCCGATTTATCTTCCTCAGTGTCGCCTAATCGAAGATTTTTTCAGGATTTTGAGCTCCTTGGTGAACAAAAATAACTGGAGAGTCACGCATTGCAAACAGTTGATTGGAAAATCAAGAGATTCATTCGCAATGTTGACATGAAGGCCGTACAACCAACAATCAATATGCAACTAGCGATTTGAAATTGGTTCACTGTTGTAGAACCCCTTGGTCCGAAGTACACCTTGAAGCCAGCACCTTGTTATACATATTTCCGCCTTTGTTTTGATTTGCTGTGTTATTTTGACATAATATTTGAGAATGTGTGCGTGTGAGTTCATTATGTAGGGTGCATTATTAAGCTTGGGGCCGAGCTTGGGACCGATGTGCTAGTACTGACTGAGTCAAGAAAAAAATCGTATTTGTTCGGGACCTACTGGTCTTAGAGTTAGTCTATGGTACAACGCTCCTGTTTCGACATCAAACGAAAGCTTCGTCGAACAGTCGATTCCCAACAAACATCAATGCTTTCTAACTATTTTTTGTTCAAACAAATTTGGAGAAGTTATTCAGCTTATTCCTCTAGAAAGCTGAATAACTTCTCCAAATTTGTTTGAACAAGCGATTATTCGAAACTGATGTTTGTTGGGTTACAATGTATCTTCAATTTCAATAAATCAGATCTTCTTCAAGTATGTTTGTCTTCTTTTGACTGCTAGGGGAAGAAAAATCAAACTTTTAGTTGCCACCTGTTATCTACACCTGCAGACAAAAACGCAGTTTTACGTGACAAA
>JASCZW010002832.1:0-29797 GCA_034211315.2 Aedes japonicus | reverse complement strand
AGATACAATGTACACTTTCTCACCTTTGCATCTTTCGTAGTGATCAGCCCGATTGCGGATGTGCGGAACTCCTTCATTGTGTTTTCGCACTATGTCCTGATCACGTTGGATGTGCTTCTGACAATAATCACAATAGTATTTCTTACCCATATCCTGTGAATTATTAATAGCTGTAGAAATTCCTTAATTTCGAAACAAGTTTGTTTACATACAATACACGGAGGAATCAAAGTACTCAGAAATAGGTGTTTTTTCACCCACCTCGCATATGAATGGACTACACTCCCGCTTCACTTTACTCAATTTTTGAGTACAATAGCGCAACGGCCGTTACGTTTTATTTTATTTATAATAAGGCATTCCACGAGACAGCTGCGATCAGCTGATATTTTTTTTACCATGATTTTTTGACAGTTCTCAGTTGACCTGACAAATGTTTCCTTTGTATTTATTTTATTTACATTCAGCACAAGTTAATAGTGTAAGCCGACCCACACATTTTTTGCTGTCAGGTCTACTGAGAAACGTCTCATGGAAAGCCTAATTATTGTATGCTATCTCTTTTTCTCTCACGGAAATGTAACTCAATTTTCGTAAAAAGTGGATCTACTCAAAAATTGAGTTGATACACTTTAACGAAAATTGAGTAAAATTTCCGTGAGAGAAAAAGAGATAGCATACAATTGTACTCAAAAATTGAGTAAAGTGAAGCGGCAGTGTAAAGGCCCAGCTACAATGAGGAGTGCAACGGCACGTTGCGGTAGCTTTTGACAGTTAATCCATATATTTTATGTCAAAAACTGCCGCACCACGCCGTTGCGCTCCCCATCGTAGCCCAGCCTTAACATACAAGGTGGGTAAAAGAGGTTAAGGCTCGAACGCAGTGATAACGGAAGTGGAACGGCGACGGCAGCGGAATAGCCCAATCTGACTAAACCTGCTTGGCTGATAGAAAATTAATTCGATCCGAGTTGATTCCAATTGGACATATCGACGTCATTTGCGACAACTGTCAAAATTGCCGTTTCCGTTCCGTTTCGTCTTTACGTCAAAATGGATGTTTACTTTTCACCCACCTTCTCGAAGCCAGAATTTTCTTGGCTGGGTTAAAAGTACTCGTCTAATGCCTGGGACAGACATACAACGTACGACGTTTTACCATAGATCATTGCACGAAGGCGTCATCAATGCAGTTTTGACAGTTCAGGGAGCTTGTTTTCGTGGACTTAGAATATTTTCGGTAAGATCGGTTTGAGATATTGTGCTCAGAATTTGTTGTGATTGAAGTTAACTTGTCGGAAAACAGACACCAGTGCTTATTTTTACATCATTTCCTGAATCTAATTGTTCAGAACCCGGAAAAAGCCAATGAAAAATTTCGTTTGAGCGGTTCAAATTCTAACACCTTGTAAACAAGCTCCCTGAACTGTCAAAAAAGTGAAGTTAATAGATTCGGTGCAATGATCTATAGACTAATGGCTAGCCCACAATGGATACGTTGCGGGTGCGTTTGCATGAATTTGACAGTTTTCCTATAGGTTTTCTGTCACATTTCCGTCAACGCATCCGCAACGTAGCAATTGTGGGTGACGCTTAATGGCTGGCTATTTTTTCCGATAGGTTTTCTGTCAAATTTTCGTCAACGCATCCGCCACGTATCAATTGTGGGTGACCCTTAACTCTAAGTCGAGGCGGCCACTTATGTGGCGGAAGTGTGGCATCACATAACATGTCAAAATATCGAGTCATCAATGCAGTTTTGACAGTTCAGGGAGCTTGTTTTCGTGGACTTAGAATATTTTCGGTAAGATCGATTTGAGATATTGTGCTCAGAATTTGTTGTGATTGAAGTTAACTTGTCGGAAAACAGACACCAGTGCTTATTTTTACATCATTTCCTGAATCTAATTGTTCAGAACCCGGAAAAAGCCAATGAAAAATTTCGTTTGAGCGGTTCAAATTCTAACACCTTGTAAACAAGCTCCCTGAACTGTCAAAAAAGTGAAGTTAATAGATTCGGTGCAATGATCTATAGACTAATGGCTAGCCCACAATGGATACGTTGCGGGTGCGTTTGCATGAATTTGACAGTTTTCCTATAGGTTTTCTGTCACATTTCCGTCAACGCATCCGCAACGTAGCAATTGTGGGTGACGCTTAATGGCTGGCTATTTTTTCCGATAGGTTTTCTGTCAAATTTTCGTCAACGCATCCGCCACGTATCAATTGTGGGTGACCCTTAACTCTAAGTCGAGGCGGCCACTTATGTGGCGGAAGTGTGGCATCACATAACATGTCAAAATATCGAGTCAAAGTCTTGTGGCGTGAGGCGAACGTCGACAAGATATTTTGCCATGCGAGCAGATGTCACACCTCCGCCACATCTGTGGGCGCTGGGGCTAAGACCAGTAGGTCCCGAACAAATACGATTTTTTTCTTGGCTCAGTCAGTACTAGCACATCGGTACCAAGCTTAATAATGCGCCCCTAATAATGAACTCACACGAACACACTCTCAAGTATTCTGTCAAAATAACACAGCAAATCAAAACAAAGGCGCAAATATGTATAGCAAGGTGCTGGCTTCAAGGTGTATTTCGGACCAGGGGGTTCTACAACAGTGAACCAATTTAAAATCGCTAGTTGCATATTGATTGTAATTCCAGATGGCAAACATTATTATCCATTTTTTGGTTGCATAGGGCCAACGTGAAAGACTTCCATCCTGGGCGGCTGCTCGCTTTAACCTTGACCTGGGCCCAGGTAAGAATTCGATCCACTTCCTTTATTTTTTTTATTGAGGCTCAGATGCCACTGGCAGATGCCCTGGGTCCTGCCTTGTAACCTGTCACTTGAGGGTTACAATAAGATCTCTTGGTTCTTGGGCCAGTTTAGTTCAGACCACCAAAGAAAAATTGTAAATATATGTATGTGTTGTTTGTTTACTAAGTTATTATTAAATGTCTATATAAAAAAATGTCTTTGGTCCGTATTTATATGTTGGATTGATTTTTATTTTTTATATAATAGTTTTAGGGTGTACATAAACGTAAATAAAAGATGATATTTGTGTCCAAACTTGTATATATAGATGTAATTGTTTGTTTACCTGTTGAAGCAATATTATTTACATTATTTAATCAAATATTTATTTACACTATTCATTCAAATATTAATTTACATTATTTATTCAAATTTCTATTTACATTATTTATTTCTATTTACATTATTTATTGAGATTTTTTTATTGAGAAGAATATATACACTATTTATCAAACTAAATTATGCGTGAAATGAAGAATATTAAAGAAAACAAACAATTAGGGTCTAAAATATGTACAGATTTTGCATGCAATCTAGTCTCTTAAAATAATTTGAATTCAAATTTGATAAAAAAGTACAACACCAACTGAAACCCCTCAACTGTACTAAAAATATCGCATCGAGAAACGCAACTAAATGTACCGGAACAAAGCTGATGGTGATGGGCATGACGGGATCAACGAAAAGATGGGATAAGGCGAGGAAAACAATAGAGGAAGTCTCTTAGTTTTTAATCCGGTCCAGAGGAGTGAAGAATTGTGGTAACACCTACCAATACGCCCGTGCATTGTGTGTCGTAGTTCCGCGATTTTGTGAAAAGTTCAGTATAAAACTTAAAAACTAAATGAAAACCCTAGTGAATTAAAACTTAACAGCTAAAACACCTCCACAAATAAAAACTCACGGAGCATAACGACATACATTTGAAATGTCCGTTTGAAGTTTTACACAAGCAGAGCGCGATCCAACACGTTACTTTTGCCTGTTGAAGTGGTGGATTCGTCCGTGCCTTGACCTACCCCGCAGTGGGATGTTAGGCAGAGGTAACGTGCTTGGTTCGAGTACTACTTTACCCATGCCCTTTCGCTCAATTTTCAATACTTCTATTCAATTTTCAACCTATCGTACACTGACGGAACATACAACACTTTCTCTTCATATCTTTCCTTCTAGCAAACATTACTGTCCACTCTTGGTGACTCATGGTGATGAGCAAACATCTCCTTCTACATCATAACCGTTACTCAATGCACCGAAAATACGAAGTGTAACAATTAGAATTTATTCTTGTCCAATTTGAAGGTTTCTTCAAGCGAAAACAAAGGGTTAAAATTTACAAAAAAATAATCGAGTGGAAATGAGATTTTGGCTGGTCTAAATGTACCAGAATCATCCATTGCGGTTCTTGGATGAAGCTAAGGAGAGATTTCAGAAGAAGTTTCATATAAGTATCAGCGTTTTATCGGTTTGTTCAATCCTACACGAAGCTGGAGTCTCATGGAAGACGGTTGAAAGGAGGGCTATCCAAATAAGGGAGGAAGAGATAGTCAGAATTATCTGAGAGCTTTTAAGATGTTCCGTGGGACATTTAAAACTTGGTGTTTCTTGATGAGGTCAGTTCTGACCATAGGGAAATGTTAGGGCCGGAAGGGATATGGTGTGGTGGGAAAGAAAATATTTACCGCCGTTCTCGGCTGTCATTTTTGTGCTTTGTGGGAGCTGACGGAATTTTGGATAGTTCTTGGACAGACGACACTTTCAATCGTGCTGAATTTTTCGAATGCTGTCGAGAATTTGCGTTACGAAATCCAAAAGCCCATCAATATTCGGATTCCATCCAGTTTGGACTGGACGGTGCTAAAATTCATTGCAATGCAAACATTATTCGATATCTGCGATCCGTTGGCGTAATTTCCATACTCCTCCCTCCGTATTGTCTCTTTTTCAAACCTATTAAAACCCTAGGAAATTCCAAATTATCGTTCTTATTTGAACCACAGAGAACAGACATCCAGGCTCTTACCTTTTTTTTTCCAATTTGCTGTGTATTTTTTTCAAAGCAAACCGTTGGAGAAACAACGCCGCCAAGTCTAGGTTTCATCAAACTAAAATTGACAGACTATCAAATATCGATTTTAGCAAGTGGCGCCATCAACTGAAATTAAAAATGACAGTTACAATAATTTCCACGCATAGGGCACTCCAGCTTAGATGTCTGCTCTTTGTATTTGAACCTTATGAAATTCTTAAGTTTATTTGCACGAAGCAAACTCCGAGAATGATAAAAATGATTATTGCCGATTGCAGTTAAAAATGGACTCCGACAAAAACAGAAAAAGTGCACTCAGCGAAATAATCTTTCGATATTCATAAGATTGCATTATGATTATTTGCTATAGGAATTCAATATGAATTTCATAATTTATCTTATGAAATATAATGTGTTGAAAAAATAAAAATATGGAGAAACCTGGATTCGAACCTTGGACTTGAGGTTGTAGGTTCAGTGACTTGCCCACTAGTATATATATCAACACTTTTAATCAGGAAAGTTTCAAGGCGTATAAGAACAACGTCGTGTGAACAAAATCCATTAATAAGTTAGCCTTATGAAATTCCAAAGCATTGTTCATAAGTTGAACCTTATGAAATTCTTAAGATTATTTGCTGAGTGTGTGATAAAAGTGCACATTTACGTCAAATCGTTTCCTGTCTTCAGTGAACTTATACCTTTCAGCATAAAGGATAAGTGCAACTGAGACAACAAAACGATTTGACGTAAAACGTGCACTTTTATCACACTTTAAAATGCGGAAAAAGCACTTCTAGAGTCCAATCACAACTTCAACCAGCAATACTTTTCAAACGATCGACGACAAGAAAAATCTGAGGGTACAGCAAGACTACATTACTCGAAAGAATGCCTATGCTTTATAGAAACATCATGCAGTTCAATAAACTCAAATTTGTGTTGACCCCCAGATCCGTGAGTTGTAAACGTCTATTCATTCATACGCGCTTGCATTCGTTTTTTCTCGGTTTGCATTCTTGCAAAACGAGATAGTTTATTAAAGAAAAACAACGGGTGTTTTCTGAAACGGATATCTTTTTATTATCATTGACAAAGAAATCTTCAACAAAAATTTACTCTGTCGATTATGTGCCGTTTATAGCTATTTGTGTTATTTTATTTTGTATTATTCAATCTCTTATTAGCCTCGTTTTGTGATCTCGATGGACAAAATTCCACTGCAGTTCTTAGCCAGTATTGAAAACAAAACAGATACCACCCCAACCGCATTCAGGTTGGTACATAGTCACTATCTTGTGTTCGATTTACAGATAAATTTTTCCCCTGATTGCAGTTATAATATCGAAAAAGATTTACCATTCATCATGTCAGCGCTGGAGCAAAATCTAAATTTAAAAGAAGACCAAACAGAACCCCGACTTGAAACCGAGAACGACGACTCGGATGATGAGGATGAAGAATCACCGGGTTGTAGTACACCTCCAGCAAACCGCGTCCATCGGCGAAGGTCTCCCCGAACCAAGTCCGTGGACAGCAAACTACACAAAATCAAGCGGCGGACCATCGCCAAACCGGTCAAATTTCAACTCAATCTCAATGCATCAGAAAACGAAATCCGGAACTACTATATGATAAACAGCAAGAAAGTTGATGTCAAACCGACCAACTTGGAGACTATTTTCGAGGAAGGTTCCCCAGCTGTTGCGAAGGATAAATTCTTCGGCCAACGAAAAGTTCGGCGAAGTTTGAACTGCTCGGATGGATTCAATGTTAATAAAACTACGGCCAAAGCGCGAAAGAACCGAGTTCGGAAGCTCCTAGGAGGGGCTCCGAAGCATGTGCGGATGACAATGGACACATTCCTCGAGCGGTTGAAAGCCATGAACAACGAAAGTGACGGAGATGGGGAACCAATCGTTGATACCAAACTGAATCAAACGATATGACTGATGTTTCCGGCGACCAGAAGCGGGATCAGATCACTGTCGACCGAAATGCCACTTATTCGTTTCTAGCTTTTAATTATACCTACATTATACATTTTACAACGTATTCTTTTTTTTGAACACGTTTCATACATTTGTCACCCAGTACAAATAATCGCTGTTCTTTCTTGGAAAAAGAAATGTCCATTTAACATAGGATACCAATTTTATTAGAAAAGGGTCATTAACCTAGGAAAATCCAGCAACGTAGTTACCAATATCGTCACAAAGCTGCTTCAGTTCATCATTCGATTTAAACTCAACTGCGAGAATGGCGTTCCCCACGGCAATAGTTTCTTTCACAGTTTTTCCTTTGATCCAAATTCTGCCATTCATTCCAGCAGCTATTTCAAATGCCATTTCCTTCGCTAGTAAGTCCAAAAACTGGCATTTGGGATTTAAAATCTTCCTGACAAGATTGATACTACAGTTGAACACAAAGCCGTCCTGTAATGCTCCCAGTTTACCTTTCTTCCCATGAGAGTCAACGCAAATTAGTTCTGGTTCTAGATCTCGGTTTGCAATCAGTAGTCGTGCGCAAATAGCATCGCCAACGTTGACATCAGGGCGATTCTTTTTGGTAGCTCCTTCGAACGCCAAGTAAGACAATGAAGCCGGTTCGCTGCCACCGATATCCACTCGAAAAATATCCCCAGCTTTCTGCGTAACGATTCCCACTACAATCTCACTTCTGTTTGGAACGTAACGCTTCTGGTAGCAGTCAACCCAAAACGTATTAGGAGCCTTCTTTCGCAGAACACCACTTTTGCACACCAGCACGGTATCGTCCTTGTCCTGACGAAGTCCCGGGCCCAAAACAACCTTCCTGCTATCTTTCGCCATCTCTATGGCCTCATCCACGCGGAATCCAGGCAAAACTGGACCGTCCACTAAAGCTTTCATCTCTGTATTTATTGATTTGTTGATGATTTTTGGTTTATGAACGAAAACCAAGGTTCGAAGTTCCTTTGTTGCTGTGCCTATGGCTAAGACCCGTAGTTCCTTTCGCGTGGTCCTGGATGTTATTACTATTGCCGTTGTTATGCTGATAAAACGTCATTGCCGGGTATGAGTTTTGATGTTTCTATCATCATCAATCATCAACACGCTACACGCTAAGATAAGATTCCCGAAAATTAGGTTTAAGCTGAAAAACCTTAAAGTCGGTAAAATTTAACGACATGTTTCGTTAAATTTTACTTATTTTTTAAATAAAGTGGATTTTCAAATGTCAACGCAATTTTTTACCTAAAATTGGTTAAAAAATGTATCATTGTGCGCTGCATCTGAGAACCAACGATACCGCCATTGCGAAGTTAAGTACTTTTTTCAATTGTGCCGCCTCCTCGCCATCAGGTCCAATGCTTGCAAATTTTGTTTTCAAATATATGAGAAACCAGCTGTAGGGACAGATAATTTGTAGCCGCCAACTAGAAGGGTGAGTAGGAATATTTACTATAAGCGGATCAAGTAAATTCCGGACTAATTTGTAAAGGCAGTTCTGTGTTTGTAAACAAACATTCCAATAGTCGAAAGCTAGCCAATAGTTGCGAGCTATAGTTCAACTCACTAATAGCTAAATTCTGTTTTTTTCTATCGGATTGTGCAATTCGCATTAAAAACCGAGCTGTAATTCGTGAAAAATTGACGATTGGAAAGTTTGTTCACAAACGCAGAACCGCCTTCTCAAATTCATCCAGAATTAAAAAAAAAAACTTTATTCCAATGAAATATTCTGTATTATTTGATCGTACAAACTTAGAAAATTTTACAGTATTCGGTAATTTTTTACCGAACTTTCAATACTTCGGTAATCTGTTCGGTAATTAAATCAATTACTGAACGTTCGGTACTCGAATTTTTCGATGAGCTGTCAAAAAATACCGTACAGTTCGGTAACGGGAGATTTGATGATCTGTCAAATGCTACCGTACAGTTCGGTAATCTCTGTAGTCTGGTACCGAAACATTTCGGTATTTTTGTTTGTTTTTATCGTATGTTGGTGTATATTCGGATGTTATTGTTTTATTAAACAAAACTATGTTTTTTATTAATTATTTTTTTTCTTATTTATTCTTGTTCGGATATATGAACTAAAATATGATAATTAATAATGATACAAATCCGGAAACCTATCCGGAGACATGTTCCCGGCAGTAAAAACTGGAGAAACCTGTAAACAATTACTCGACTCGATGAGTCGAGGATCCTGCTCGTACAGCTGCTGGCATACCTGCTCCATCACCGTTAATTTTGGGTTTCCGCCACGATAAGAAAACTTTTTAATTTAAACTTTCAAAAGCACCTTCTGAAACACAACCGATCACTGAAACCACGAGACTTCATAGAAAATGGCCTACAGTTTGACATATAATAATACTTTACCGGGCTCCGGTAATTCAGAGTTCATTTTACGTTTTGTTCGGTAAAGTGCTTACCGTATACAGTGATTCTTTGTTTTTACCGTATGGATTGTATTTTTTTTCTACCGAATACTGTAAATAAAATATAACATAACAGATCGTTCGGTAAAGCGTTACACAATTACTGTCAAATTAGTTATGTTTACCGAAAAATCGGTAATACTTTATGTTTACCGAAATATTTCGTCAATTTTTTTACCGAACAGCAAAATCGAGTTTAAGTGTGTAGATCACTGGAAATATGGATGAATTAAAATCATTAATCGTTGCGGATGCATGGAAAAAACTGCACGGATAAAAATAATCATAACAAATGTATTTGAAAATTTAATATTTTTTTGCCATAACGATTTACAAATAATATCATATAAATCTCATTAAATCGTTTGGATCAACACCATATCAATTTTGTTATAATTTTTATTAGAACTACCTGTTAAAGTTTATACATTTGTTATTGTTGTTTTTATCCGTGAAGAGATCGATTCAAAGAATTCAACCGCTTCGAATTCCATAAACCGTTATCCATGCAATAGATTATATAATTATTATATATAGTAGATTCACCAAATATTTACACTCACTTTGTCTCATCTCCAGTTGGTCAGCCGCTGGAATATTCCATCCATATTCTTCTTTTTGCAGTTCCTCTTCGTTGATCATTTGATAATACTGCCAAATATTTACCGCTTTCTATAGGGGTCATTCAAAAATGACGTACACGCTTTAGGGGGGAAGGGGGTATCAAATTTGTGACAATATGTGACAGAGGACGGAGGGGGGTTATAAAAATGTGACATCCAACAATTTTGCATTAGGTAATCTAAATTTATCAGCGTTAATACGAATAAAAAGGCGTCGAAAAGTTTGAGTGTATGGTTAATGAAAATACACATTATACTCAGTTGTATGAGTGCGAAAAATTGTTTACTGTTGTCATACATGTTCTTATCGATAATGAGCACAAACCGCACAAGCATCGGTCGATGCATTTTGTCGTGCAAACCCGCTGCGCAATTAACAAGCCAACCGTGGTGTGTGAATACTGGCGAGATATAAAAAACTAATCCTATTGTGACGAACTTTCCAAATCGAAAATCAGCACCTTGAAAACGGAAGCTTCGAAACCGAAAGATACACTAAAGGTTTTTTTTTAAGCCAGCAGACCTTCTGTTGCGAATGGAGGGATTGTTAAAATATGTTCCAAAAATACCACCGGATGAAGGAACTCCAGCCTTTCAGTTCTTCACAAGCTCCCCTGGATTCGGATAAAAAACTTTCCTCTAGTTTTGCATGTCCTAAGTAGGATGCTATTTCCAAAGAATTGGATATTATTAATTCCGAGATTTCCAGCCTGCTGATTAGAGAGCAAAATGACATGGTTTTGGCTTTACGGAAAATAACGCTGTCTGACCTGATAAACCGTAGGAAATCTTCTTCTCATTTCTAGTTCGTAGGAAATCGCTAAATATGGCCCTAGAACAAATCAAATCAGCAACGTCAAAAGACTAGCAGATTGACCCGAAAGAAGATTTTTGAGGTAGAATTTGAAACAAACGCTCAACTTACCAAGTGTCTCAAGATGCGGCCTGACAAAGGACGACTTCCGATGGAGAGTTACCAAGCATAGTTGCTGAAGACGTTGGTCGATCTGGGTCAGCATGGAGCGTCAGCTAGGCAGAGAGGTGACGTTAATAAATTGAAGTAACATGAAAATCTTTTATAGCAACAACAGCATTGTTAAAAATAAATTTGTACGCGAACAAACTTTTCAGTTTGCATATACCATTTTTAAAGTAACAAAAATATCAGAAATTTCGAAATATTGATTTTATAGAATATGGGAGAGTGCGGTCAGGAAGAACCAGCTACTTTAAAAAAGTGTATAACTAAGGAATCGAAAAGTGCTTGAAATTTTCTTGGCAATAAAAATTATGATCTAGATTAAGTGTTGCACACAATTTCAACGTTGAGAGAAATGGTCGGGAACTAAAGCACCATCCTTCTTGAAAAAAATAAATCAATTTTTTATCACCAAGATATTTTGATTCCAGTCCTGTATGGAAATTTCAAAATATGATATTCTCTCTTGAAATATAAAAAAATTTATGAAATTTTTTACATTTTGCTAATTGTGATTTAAAAAAACTAATTTGCGAACTGATCGTCTTTGGAAAACATTCTTGTGGTGGAAAGTGCTTTAAATTATCTCAGGAAGCTGAAAAATTATGCAATGACAATTTTTCTACACAAAAGTTTCTAGGGCTCTGGAAAATCGAAAAATATCATCGTCTGTACCAAATTCGCCCCCAAAATTAAAATATTGATTTCTTGAAACCCATGTCATTGTGGAATCATTTCTTCCGACGAATTTGAGTCCATCGTACTCAAATTTGGGTTGTTTAGAAATAGAATGTACGAAATATACTTAACTGCTCCGTTGGGTACTTTTTTGTAAGCGTGTATAATGTAAAATCAGTAAAATTCTAGCCACGCTCGTTTGTAATTACTCAAAACTGAGTAGAAAACGACTCAGTTTCGTTAAAAGTGGAACTACCCTAATTAGAGTAATTGAAGGGTTACTCATTTTTGATTAACTAGGATACCTGTCAAAATTAGAGTAAACATTACTCTGTCACGTTTGTTTGTAGTTTTACAAAACTGAGTAGAAAACGACTCAGTTTTGTTAAATCTGGAACTACTCTAATTAGAGTAGCTGTGGAGTTACTCAATTCTGATTAACTAGGTCATCTGCCAAAATTTGAGTAAACGTTATTCTGTATGAAATTTTATTTTTTATTTTATTTTAATGAAATTGTTGATTGTTTCCGACAACTGTCCAGTCGAAACGGAAGCGTCGAAATACTTTAAATTTGTAATATTCTGGATTGATTGTAATTCATGGATTGAATTCGGCACTTCGAAGTCAAAATGATTGTTGATTACAACATACACGGTAATCTTAATTTACGCTCTTATGACTATAAAGTATGCTTTTTCGAGGGAAACTGGGACTACGCCAAAAAGGAGTATATTACTTTTACTCCCTTGTGCGTAAACTGAATATACGTCATAATATGCATACTTTTTACTCCTCTTGAAAAGTTTAAAATGCATACTTTTTACTCCTTTTGAAAAGTAAATATGCATACTTTTTACTCCTTTTGAGAACATATAGGATGTATACTTTTTACGCCAGCACCAGCAAATCGGCTCCAAGCTCGGTCCCCCCTAATGCATCGCGTCTGATAACTGTATCCGGGCATGGAAGACCTGTTTTTTTTCATATAGTGTTAAACATTTGAAATTACTTACAAAAGCAGTTATTTAACTTACCTGTCAATTTCGTGAATGCGTCTGTATCCAACGTATTGGATAATTTCTCCATTTTTTACACTGCAGAACCGTTCCCGAACTAATTTACCGTGTACAGCTGTCGCATCTTGAAAACTTTTGATCGACTGAACCACGTTTTTCGCTTTTGACAGCTTCATTACTCTATTTTGATAAGTACAGCGCTTTTACAATCAAAGTAGCATTTACTCAATCTCCTTATATCAAGTTAATCAGTTTTTGCCATTTAGCATGGAAATACGAAAATGAGTGAAAGTTACTCTATTTAGAGTAGATCTGAACGAGCGTGAACGTTAATCATCGTGTAAGTGAGAGTGAGAGAGAGAGAGAGAGTAAAGAGAGGAAGAAAAAGGAATCAGAGAGTGTGAGTGAGAGAGGGGGTGATGGCTTGATGCGAAAAACTGTCCACTCTGCTGTTCCCGACCCTGTCATTCGTTGGCCAAATTTCGGTTGTAGTGGATCTAATTCGTGTGTGATTCACATTTGGTGCAGTCTGTAACCATCAATGATGTTGGGAATTAATTAAAGTCGCAAAACTGATGTGTTTCCTGCGAAAATGGATATTCCGGGTTGCTAATTTTGGTGCGTATTGAAGTGACAGTAAGCTTTCAAGGGTATCGTTTTGTCAGTCTGACCAATTTACGTCACTAACGGTTGCTCCTAAAGTTTAGAAAGGTCAATTTCAGTGGCCAATTTCTATGCAAATTTGCAGTCACAATTGCGTAATTGCTAGAAGTATCTTTTACCTGCAAAAAACGTACGGAACATCCCTCGACGTCATTCCTTAGGAGGCAATGAGTATCGAACAAGAATCGGCATCAGTATCATCAGCGATCAATGGTTGCAGTTTACCAACGATGGTGGCAGGTATGTATTAGTATTTAGAAACGCATTCACTCGTGAATTGCATCGACTGTATGCTCAATGCATTTTTTTTTAAATTTTAGCGTCAAATGAAGTTTTGCAGAGATCCACGGAAGAAGTCGAAATTCCAATGCCTTGGGGCATCGTAGCTGGTGAGTAATACCTTTTTGTTTCACACGCCAAAACATTTGTTGTCATAGTCCCTTATCGTTATCAGCAGTTTGTTATAATTACAGACATGAATTGGCATCAAGCTTCCAGGCTGTGAAGCGATGAACAATTGCGTTTGGTTGGGTTGTGGTTTGAGCGTCCTCTGACCACGTGCTGACCATTCTGAAGATGTTGATAATCGGCAACGTCATGGTATATAAACAATGTCGACATAATTCACTATAGGTATTCCGTTAGAGTCGTAATTGGTATTAGTTGAACGTGGCATCGTTTTTTTTCGTAGAGGTAGTTGCTAAGTTGCTTACCTACCTATAAAAGTAGAAATATGATAACGGGTTTTGCGGATCGCGATAATCATCTGTGTTGTAATAGAGCAGCTTATGGGGTGCTACCATACTTAAACGGCGGCCTGTGAATACAGATGGGATGGAATGACTTTGGTGAACTACTTCGTCAGCTTTAAATTATCATTATCCATCTATATAGAAGTCATTCCGCTAGTTTAGTTTTCGGTTGTGCGGGAATGGGTAGTTAACCTTCGCTTCCCACGAGTTAGTGCAGAAACTAACATATTTGATGTTACACCATCAAAATCCACTATGAAATGTCGTTTTGAAAAGACGTATCTCAGAAAATTGGCACAGTTATTAGACTCAACGTCAATTTGCAAATGTGAATAAGCTTAATATAATAGTTATTATGTTATAGTGTAACCGACATCGGTTTCATATATTTTATTAGGTTAATAAATATATTTGTAAGAATTGTTAAAACATCAAATTACTATAAGCAATTATAATAACATATTCTTACCATATCTTCAATTGCAGGAAAATGGTGGGGCTCTCGCTTAAAACAACCGGTTCTAGCCATACACGGATGGCAGGACAACGCCGGAACGTTCGACCGCCTATGTCCGCTGCTGCCGGATGAAATTCCCATTTTGGCAATTGATCTCCCTGGTCACGGTAAATCTGCTCACTATCCCAAAGGAATGCACTACTACATATTTTGGGACGGAATCGCATTGATCCGACGAATCGTTAAATACTTTGGCTGGGACAAGGTCACCTTGTTGGGACATTCTCTGGGCGGTGCATTGAGCTTTATGTACGCAGCGGCATTCCCCGACGAGGTTGAAGGATTTATCAGTATTGACATTGCCGGTCCGCCGGCACGAGACCACCACAAGCAGGCAGCCAATCTAGGTGAAAGCATTGATAGGTTCCTGCGGTACGAATCGCTTCCGGAATCGAAAACTCCTTGCTACGGTTACGATGATGCTATCGACGTAGTGCTGGCAGCGTATGATGGTTCTGTGGATCTGCAATCGGTGGAAGTGCTGATGCGACGAGGCATGGCTCCAGCCGCGGAACGTTTCAATAAGGAAGGATTCTATTTTGCACGAGATTTGCGACTCAAGGTGTCGTTGATGGGGATGCTTTCGCTACCTCAAGTGATTGCCCATGCAGAGAAGATCAAATGTAAAGTGCTCAACATAAGGGCCATACCGGGGATGCACTTTGACAACGTCGAGTACTATCCAAGTGTGATAGATGCTATGAAGAAATCTTCTCGTCAGCTAATTTATCATGAAATTGCTGGAACACACCACATCCATTTGGTGAACCCGGAACGAATATCTCAACAAGTGACGGATTTCTTACTAGATAAAAATTAATAACGATCGTGCATCCAATGAAATAATGTACCAAAATAAGATAGATATTTCTTGCACACGGTGCTGCTCCGTTAATCGGACTAGGAACAAATTATTCAAAGAAATTCACCCGTAACTTAGCAAACTAATTATTTATAAATAAACCTAGACTATTCCAATTTCAAATGCGGTGATGAGCAATAAGCATCTTTAACGTGGTATAACCTTAGAAACAAATTACGCAGTGTGATAATTTTTTACTGTACTATGGCAGCACAAAAAAAATATATGATTCAGTATATTTTCTGGCAAAATCGCTTTTGTTCTAAAATGATTTGATAATTCACATAATATAACAACTCTACACGTAGGTTGGACCGTATGCTTTTCTCGTGGTGGATGGTACCAGCGAAGTTTCCTTCAGATAGTTCCCGATTGCTTTCTGAAGTATTGTTTCCAGTGGACTGAATGTGGCCCGGGATCGCATGCGTGCTTTAACCACCTCCAGTGATTTGAGAAGGTCAAAGTTACGTTGCCTGGATGCCTCTAGGGATAGGCTCGGCTGTATCTTATCCCGAGTGTTGATAGCTTCCTTAGCCTCAAAATTGAGTAGGTTTTGCTCGATTTGGCTTCTATAAAAGAATCCGGTTAAACATTCCTAAGTATTTCATTGACAAAAGTGTGTGTACTCACAGTGCCTTCAGTTTTTCCTCCAGTTCATACTCCATCAGTGCAAACCGATCGTTGATGTCTGAAATGAAATCGATCTCTTTTCTCACGTCTAGTGTCATGATGAGTTTATTGTGATTATGTGTACTGGAAATATTTTACTATTATTTCATAATTTTAATTGACTATACTTATTTATTATCGGGCAGCATCAGAGAATGAAATATCGATAATGTTTGCAGAAAAAGGTTGCTAAGGGATTTGAAAGTTGCCATAATACAAGTGCTTTTTACAATCTTGTACTACTTTGCGCGAGCTTTTATGGTAGTCATGCAGCTTTGAATTATGGATATGGTGCCAACTGAAATGTATAGAAGAAGTGAAGAGTCACAAATAAGAAGGATATAATTTAAAATGTAAACATAGGATTTGAACGTTTATGATTCTCAAACATCAACACTGTCCTGTAATCCATCTGAGGCATAATAATGCAAAGTTCGTTCTAAACGACAAAGGAATTCCATGAGATATTTTTTTTTTCACTTACGTGTTTATTTGTGAGGCTCAAGTGCCATAGGCATAACGGAGCCGAGCTCTTTTCCATTTTTATAATCACAATAACTTACTAACTATGTTAATTTTGGAAAGCCGAAAAACTCGCGGCTTGGTCGAGGTTAGGGATTACAATGATTCGGGTAGGAATGGGGAAGTAGGAATCTTAACGTTAGCTTTCAACAGCAGATTGGCGATGCGAAATTGTTGCTGTTGGTCTGGCGTAGATGTTGCGTTGCGTTAAGCTGTAACGATACAACGGAAGCGGTATTACGGGGTAGGGGCGAGGTGGACATGTTAGAACGACAGCTAAGAGAGGATCAAACGAATACATCTATTTGTTTCAAGAACTTGTAAATTAGCCCCATATAGTCCAAGTCCAGCTTACCCAGCACATCTCTAATATCTTCCTTCTCTGGTTTCCCTTGGGCCCGTAGGGATGCGCAAAGATCAGATCTGGCAATTTTGAAATCGAGGCAATACCAGACAACATGGTTGATGTCCTGATAACCTACACCACAGCCGCATTGATTGGTGTCTGAGAGCCCTATTCGATAGAAATGCGAGCCTAGCGAGTAGTGATTGGACATTAGACGACACATTACCTTGATAAAATCCCGGCTAATATCCAACCCTCTGAACCACGATTTTTTCGATACCTGTGGGAGAATAGAATGTAACCATCTGCCCAGATCCCCTGCATCCCATTTTTGTTGCCAGCTGATCAAGGCCTGTTGACGGGAAATAGCAAAAAATTCGTTGAAGGCGATTTGTCGATCATAAATATCGCCTGTCATAGCGCCCACCTTGGCAAGTGAGTCCGCTTTCTCATTACCCGGAATGGAGCAACGAGAAGGGACCCAAACCAAGGTGATGGTGTAGGAATTTTTTGATAGAGCACTCAAAAGATATTGTATTTCGCTAACGAAATACGGTGAGTGCTTTGCTGGCCTCATCGAACGAATAGCCTGAAGTGAGCTGAGACTATCCGTAAAAATGAAAAATTGATCTGAGGGAAGAGAGGCAATTCGCTCTAAAGCATAGTGTATAGCCGCCAGCTCTGCGACGTATACGGAGCAAGGATTTTGTAGTTTGAAGGAGGCGCTATGAATTTCGTTAAAAACACCAAATCCAGTGGAATCATTTGTTTTTGACCCGTCGGTGTAAAACTTCCTGTCACATCTGATATGGCCAAACTTACTTGCAAAAATTTATGGAATGTACTCCGAACGGAGTGGATGGTATTCCGCGAGCTTCTTGCTTCATGGTCAGATCAAAAACTACAGTAGAACTAGAGAAGTCTTGGGGGTAATCACGATTAGAAACATTCGAAGAAGGGCTCACCTCCAGAGTCATGTACCAGTAGTACAGTGTCATGAACTTAGTTTGAGGATTTCGTTCGATTAGCTTTTCAAAATTTTCAATTACCAATGGATTTAACACCTCACAGCGAATGAGGAACCGGAACGATAACTTTACAAAACGATCTGATAAAGGAAGAACTCCTGCTAATACCTCCAAACTCATAGTATGAGTTGAGTTCATGCAGCCTAACGCGATACGAAGACAACGGTACTGGATTCGCTGCAGCTTCAGAATATGAGTTTTCGCGGCGGATTGAAAACAGAAACTACCGTACTCGAGTATCAACAGAATCGTTGTACGATACAGCTTTATCAGATCTTCCGGGTGGGCTCCTCACCATGTTCCGGTGATAGTACGCATGAAGTTTATTCGCTGCTGGCATTTCTGAATCAAATATTTAATGTGCTTTCCCCAGGTGCATTTAGAATCGAACCAGACCCCTAGGTATTTATAAGACAAACTTTGAGTTATTGTTTTACCCATGAGTTGAAGCGCTATTTGTGCTGGTTCACGGTTCATAGAAAAATCAACTAACTCAGTTTTCTCCGGAGAGATTTCGATACCCAGCTGCAAGTTGTTCGCCCCTGGTCCTACAATTGAAACAACGGCGTCATCCGCAAGCTGTCTTAGCGTGCAATTTTCCATGAGGCAGCTATCGATGTCTCTGACATAAAAATTATAAAAAAGGGGGCTTAAACAAGAGCCCTGGGGGAGACCCTTGTAGCTAATTCGTGAAGTTGTCGAAGACCCACGAGAAAAGCTCATATGTTTCTCAGACAACAAATTGTACAAATAGTTGTTTAGTAATGGTGAAAGGACGTCTACACAAACTGAATCAAAAGCCCCCTTAATGTCCATGAAAACTGAACCCATTTGCTCATTTTGGGCATAGGCCAGCTGTATTTCTGTTGAAAGCAGTGCAAGACAATCGCTCGTTCCTTTGCCTCTGCGGAAACCAAATTGAGTATGAGATAGAAAGCCATTAGATTCAATCCATTTGTCGAGCCGATGGAGAATCATCTTCTCTAGCAGCTTCCGTATACACGACAACATCGCAATTGGACGATAAGAGTTGTAATCCGACGCGGCTTTCCCGGGTTTTTGTAAAGCTATAACTCTAACCTGCCTCCATTCATCCGGAACAATATTGCACTCCAGGAACTGATTAAATAAATTCAGCAAGCGCCTCTTTACGGCGTCTGGGAGGTTTTTCAACAAGTTAAACTTGATTTTATCCATTCCTGGCGCAGAATTATTGCATGAAAGAAGAGCAAGAGAGAATTCAAGCATAGAAAAGGGCGCATCCAATTCGTTACGATTGGTTTGAGTATCGCGAGTAACTCGTTGCACCGGAATCGAATCTGGGCACACTTTCTTAGCGAACGCGTAGACCCACCGGGAAGAGCTTTCCTTGTCTTCATTCACCGACGACGCATTTCGCATTCTTCTCCCGACGGTCCAAAGAGTTCTCATCGACGTATCACGCGATAGCCCTTCGACGAAGTGACGCCAATTCCGCGTTTCTTGGCTTTGGCGAGGCTCTTAAATTTACGCTCAAGAGCAATGTACCGCTCGTAGTTATCTCGCGAACCGCGCTTCCGATATGCTTTAAACGCGACGGATTTTTCACGGTAGACTTCAGTACATTCGTCGTCCCACCACGGAGTGGGAGAACGTCGGCGAATTGTTGATCCTGGTACCGGTCTGCGCTGTGCGTCGATCGCACATTTGAGGATTAACCCGGATAAAAACCGATACTCTTACAACGGAGGAAGGACTTCGACCGATTGCTCGCCATCGATGATCGCTTCAGCGAATTTACCCCAGTCTATGCATTTCGTGAGGTCGTACGCAATGTCGATCGAGCGAGATTGACACGAACCATTGGTGATTGAAATTTTGATAGGAAGGTGATCACTACCATGGGGATCTTGAATCACTTTCCGCGTGCAATCCAATGATAGTGAATTCGAACAGATTGAGAGGTCTAATTTGCTTCCAGGGTTTGGAGGTGGAGCCACGCGTGTTACTTTCCCAGTATTCAAAATAGTCAAGTTGAAGTAGTCCATGAGGTCTAGTATCAATGCCGAACGGTTGTCGTTGTACGGTGACCCCCAGGCTGTACCGTGAGAATTAAAATCTCCTAAGATCAACCGTGGCTCTGGCATTGCGAGGCAAATAGTCGAGAGGTCCCTGCGGGATATTGCCGTGATCGGCGGCAGGTATATGCTGGCTATACTAAAACTTTTGCCTCGATAGTCACTTGGCATGCAACTACTTCAGGGCCTGTCATCGAGGGGAGATCAATTCTATAAAAGGAGTGGAGCTTATGAATCCCCAAAAGCACCCCTCCATATGAGTCCCCTCGATCCTGCCGAATAATGTTAAAATCGTGGATAGACAAATCTTTATCAGAAGAGAGCCATGTTTCACAGAGAGCAAATACGTCACAATGCGATTTGTGAACTAAAAACTTAAAAGCGTCCAATTTTTTTCGAATACTTCTACTGTTCCATTGTAGTACTTCGATCATATCCCCGACCTCATTGGATAAATTATCCATCAAAAGATATGATTGAATCAAGAATTTTCGTAACAAGCAATCCCATTTTGTGCACAAATTACGTAACGCATGAAGGGGGGGAGGGGGTTGAGCAACCGTTACTTATTGTGACATATGGGGGAGGGGTTTTTTTTTAAATCGTTACGTAACAAAATAACCAATTTGAAAAAAAATTTAGAAGTGAATAACCGATTTGCATCAATTAAATTTCCTGTCGGTGTCAAGACGTACCTGGACGACATTCTAATCGTTGGTAAACTTTAAGAACAGCACGATCATCGGGCAAACGTTGTGCCTCAGAGGATTCGTGAGTATGGCTTCCATATTCGCATCGAAAAGTGCCATTTCTCTTTTCCGCAGATACAGTTTTTGGATCATATCCATAAAGACCCAGACCCAGTCAAAACTAGCGCAATCTCCGAGATGACACCGTTAAAGAATTTGTCGCAACTACGTTCATATCTCAGTGCGATAAATTACTATAGACGGTTCGTTGGTCAGATGAAGGAACTCTGATCGCAGCATGATCGTCTACTGAAGAAAGATGCTATTTGCAAGTGGACTGCTGATTGCCAAAAGTCATTTGATCGGGTCAAGTCCACCTGGTTCCCAACATCTTGCTGACGCACCGTCATCAACCGTCCGAACGGGATCCAGAGTTGTATCCCGGTGCTTCAATCGAAGCAACCATGGCAGACTCTGCCTTCCCACTACAACTAAATAGATCAGCTGATCAGCAGCAAGCATTCGGGCGCAGCGGTCGGGATCGACAACCCCCAGGCAACTATGCAGATTTTATATTCAACTACTGGTCCCAAAGATTTCACAGAATCCCTGCCAAACGCATCTGGGGAACGGCATTCCAAGACGACAGATGACCCGAACGGCTACGCCATGGTTCTCAAGCGACCGGATCTAGTTCAATGGAAGCTAACGGACGAAGTCATTTACATAGAGCAACCTGAGGGCTTCATCCAGGATTAAATGAAGGTGTGTCTACTGAAGAGGGCACTTTACGGCTTGAAGCAATCTAGCCGGGTTATGAATCTCCAACTAGCAGTGAAGCAATTTGGCCTGGAGCGTTCGTTATTGGATCGATGCCTCAACTTCACCAACGATTACACGAACGTTCCCTCTAGCGTTTTTCCATTTCCACCCTGTTCGGGTTCAGTGCATTCAGCCACCCACTACATATACGATCATTTTAGCAGTTCGCTATCTAACGTATATCGGCTACCCTACGCATCGATCCAAAATGACCGTTAGAGATAGATCGAACTATATAGTATTTACCCTCCTTTTCCATACTCCACCACTTATCATTTTAAACAACCTTCTACCCGCCGGTAACAAAGCTGAAGGCTTTTCTCAACAATCACTTCGAAATGAAGGATCTCGGAGAGGCAACATTTTGTTTGGGACTCCGAATCATCGTTGACAGATCGAAAGGCAAGCTCTGGCTGAATCAGCACCGTTATGTGCATTCCCATTCGATACCATTTCGTCCGCGACGCGCTGGTTCAAGGCAACGTTACGTTGGATTTCGTTTGTACCAATGAGCAACCGGGCGGATCGATTTAAATAGTCGATTATCAATCAGAATCACGAAATTTTCAAGAAACTGCTTACAATCGTAGATTAAGGAGGAGTGTTGTGAAGTAGTAACCTTCGATTTAAGAGTTCACTCTAGCAACGTGGCAACCATTGTTTAGCTGAGTTCAATAAGAAAATAATTTTATATTTTTGAGAACTCTTTGGACCGTCGGGAGAAGAATGCGAAATGCGTCGTCGGTGAATGAAGACAAGGAAAGCTCTTCCCGGTTCGCGTTCGCTAAGAAAGTGTGCCCAGATTCGGTTCCGGTGCAACAAATTGCTCGCGATACTCAAACCAATCGTAACGAATTGGATGCGCCCTTTTCTATGCTCGAATTCTCACTTGCTCTTCTTTCATGCAACAATTCTGCGCCAGGAATGGATAAAATCAAGTTTAACTTGTTGAAAAACCTCCCAGACGTCGTAAAGAGGCGCTTGTTGAACTTATTTAATCAGTTCCTGGAGAGCAATATTGTTCCTGATGAATGGAGGCAGGTTAGAGTTATAGCTATACAAAAACCCGGGAAAGCCGCGTCGGATTACAACTCTTATCGTCCAATTGCGATGTTGTCGTGTATACGGAAACTGCTAGAGAAGATGATTCTCCATCGGCTCGACAAATGGATTGAATCTAATGGCTTTCTATCTCATACTCAATTTGGTTTCCGCAGAGGCAAAGGAACGAGCGATTGTCTTGCGCTGCTTTCAACAGAAATACAGCTGGCCTAAAGGGCGATACGGTCAAAATTTGGTCAATATCAACTTGACGTATTTCTTTCAATTTTGCATTTAAAAAACCTGAACACCCCTCATTTTGAAGGTGTGTGTGTGTGTAGAATGTTGCTTCTATTTTGATTTTGGAATTCACTCTTCAGTTGTCAAAATGCCGTCCAAGCAAGAAGAGCAGCGTATCAAAATTTTGCTCGCGCATCGCGAAAATCCGAGCTACTCGCACGCAGAGGCAAAATCACTAAAAGTTGCCAAATCAACCGTTACAAATGTAATTAAAGTGTTTGGGGAACGTTTGTCGACAGCCAGAAAGTCTGGATCGGGGGGAAATCGAAAACCGGAAGCCGCTGAGACAACAAAGAGAGTTGCCGGTAGTTTCAAGCGAAACCCTAACCTATCTCTCCGAGATGCCGCAAATAAGCTGGGTGTATCGTCTACAACCGTGCATCGAGCCAAAAACGAGCCGGACTATCGACTTACAAGAAGGTAGTGACTCCAAATCGCGATGATAAACAAAATACGACGGCCAAAGCGCGATCCCGGAGGCTGTACACGACGATGCTGACGAAGTTTGACTGCGTGGTAATGGACGACGAAACCTACGTCAAAGCCGACTACAAGCAGCTTCCGGGACAGGAGTTTTATACGGCAAAAGGAAGGGGAAAGGTAGCAGATATTTTCAAGCACACGAAACTGTCAAAGTTCGCAAAGAAATATCTGGTTTGGCAAGCCATCTGTACCTGTGGCTTGAAAAGCAGCATTTTCATAGCTTCCGGGACTGTCAACCAAGAAATTTACGTGAAAGAGTGTTTGAATAAACGTCTGCTGCCTTTCCTGAAGAAACACGGTTGTTCCGTACTGTTTTGGCCGGATTTGGCATCTTGCCATTACGGTAAAAAGGCCATGGAGTGGTACGCCGCCAACAACGTGCAGGTGGTTCCCAAGGACAAGAACCCTCCCAACACGCCAGATCTCCGCCCAATTGAGAAATACTGGGCTATTGTCAAGCGGAACCTAAAGAAGACCAAAAAACTGCTAAGGACGAGCAGCAATTCAAGGCAAACTGGCTTTCTGCGGCGAAGAAGGCGGACAAGGTGGCTGTACAAAATCTGATGGCAGGGGTCAAGCGTAAGGCCCGGCAATTCGGATTTGGAAAAGCGGAAGCCTAACTAAATATTTTTCCTGAATTTTATACTAATTGAACTTGAAAAAGAAATTTAATTTGATTTTTTAAATAAACGATTTCACCGATTTACACGCGTTTTCCCTTGACCAAATTTTGACCGTATCACCCTTTATGCACAAAATCAGCAAATGGGTTCAGTTTTCATGGACATTAAGGGTGCTTTTGATTCAGTTTGTGTAGACGTCCTTTCAGACAAATTCCACGAGTGTGGCCTTTCACCATTACTAAACAACTATTTGTACAATTTGTTGTCTGAGAAACATATGAGCTTTTCTCATGGGTCTTCGACAACTTCACGAATTAGCTACAAGGGTCTCCCCCAGGGCTCTTGTTTAAGCCCCCTTTTTTATAATTTTTATGTCAGAGGCATCGATAGCTGCCTAATGGAAAATTGCACGCTAAGACAGCTTGCGGATGACGCCGTTGTTTCAATTGTAGGACCAGGGGCGAACAACTTGCAGGGACCGTTGCAGGATACTCTAGACAATTTGTCTACCTGGGCTGTAAAGCTGGGTATCGAATTCTCTCCGGAGAAAACTGAGTTAGTTGTTTTTTCTAGGAAGCGTGAACCAGCACAAATACCGCTTCAACTCATGGGTAAAACAATAACTCAAAGTTTGTCTTATAAATACCTAGGGTCTGGTTCGATTCTAAATGCACCTGGGAAAGCACATTAAGTATCTGATTCAGAAATGCCAGCAGCGAATAAACTTCATGCGTACTATCACCGGAACATGGTGGGGAGCCCACCCGGAAGATCTGATAAAGCTGTATCGTACAACGATTCTGAGGGTTCTCGAGTACGGTAGTTTCTGTTTTCAATCCGCCGCGAAAACTCATATTCTGAAGCTGCAGCGAATCCAGTACCGTTGTCTTCGTATCGCGTTAGGCTGCATGAACTCAACTCATACTATGAGTTTAGAGGTATTAGCAGGAGTTCTTCCTTTATCAGATCGTTTTGTGGAGCTATCGTTCCGGTTCCTCATCCGCTGTGAGGTGTTAAATCCATTGGTAATTGAAAATTTTGAAAAGCTAATCGAACGAAATCCTCAAACTAAGTTCATGACACTGTACTATTGGTACATGACTCTGGAGGTAAGCCCTTCTTCGAATGTTCCTAATCGTGATTACTCCCAAGACTTCTCTAGTTCTACTGTAGTTTTTGATCTGACCATGAGGCAAGAAGCTCGCGGAATACCAGATCCACTCCGTTCAGAGTACATTCCATCAATTTTTGCAAGTTAGTTTGGCCATATCAGATGTGACAGGAAGTTTTACACCGACGGGTCAAAAACAAATGATTCCACTGGATTTGGTGTTTTTAACGAAATTCATAGCGCCTTCTTCAAACTACAAAATCCTTGCTCCGTATACGTCGCAGAGCTGGCGGCTATACACTATGCATTAGAGCGAATTGCCTCTCTTCCCTCTGATCATTTTTTTATTTTTACGGATAGTCTCAGCTCACTTCAGGCTATTCGTTCAATGAGGCCAGCAAAGCACTCACCGTATTTCGTTAGCGAAATACGATCTCTTTTGAGTGCCCTATCAAACAATTCCTACACCATCACCTTGGTTTGGGTCCCTTCTCATTGCTCCATTCCGGGTAATGAGAAAGCGGACTCACTTGCCAAGGTGGGCGCTATGACAAGCGATATTTAGCTGTTATGTTTTAACATGTCCACCTCGCCCCCTCCCCCGTAATACCGCTTCCGTTGTATCGTTACAGCTTAACGCAACGCAACATCTACGCCAGACCAACTGCAACAACTTCGCATCGCCAACCTGCTGTTGAAAGCTAACGTTAAGATTCCTACTTCCCCATTCCTACGCGAATTATTGTAATCCCTAACCTCGACCAAGTCGCGAGTTTTTCGGCTTTCCAAAATTAACATTGTTAGTAAGTTATTGTCATTATAAAAATGAAAAAGAACTCGGCTCCATTATGTCTATGGCACTTGAGCCTCACAAATAAACGAGTAAGTTAAAAAATATTTTTTTTATTTTTTTTATTAGTTCTTCTTAGTTTATTAGTTGTTAATAGTCGCTTTTCATTTCAACCTCACAATTGATTCTTTGTATTAGACTGTGAGGATAAAGGGATACAAAACCACCATTTCTAAGATTGGTACAGGCGTTCGCGAACGAAAGGTGTCGTGAGGTAATTTAACCTGTATTTAAATGGATGAAACATATGTCAAAATGGACATATCCCCGGACGAACATTTTACCTGGCAACTGGTCATGGAGATGTCATTTATAGGTATAAATTTGTTTTTACTGATAAGTTTGTGTTCGAGCGATATATATATATATATAATATGAACGATGGTGAGATCGGTAAACAATCGGTGATCTCGATTGGTACTCATCGCTTCGGTACCGATGGATAGGGTGTTGTGTGGCTGCTGCGGTTGTAGTTTTCGTTGTGTCTCCAACAGTTTGCTTGGAAACTAATGATTTTGCAAGGAATCTGC
Source organism: Aedes japonicus (assembly GCA_034211315.2). Classification (NCBI taxonomy): domain Eukaryota; kingdom Metazoa; phylum Arthropoda; class Insecta; order Diptera; family Culicidae; genus Aedes; species Aedes japonicus. Next base: position 3,352 of record JASCZW010002832.1, on the reverse strand, counting down.
AGTTGTGGCCTTAAAACGAAAGTTTTCATCCCATCTCACACAATGACGTCGAAGGTTTACATTAAAGAGTGTCTGAAAAGGCGGATTTTACACTTTATTTGGCAACACAAGACCAACGTTATGATTTGGCCGGATCTAGCCAGCTGCCACTAATCTTATGAGGAACTAAAATGGTATGGTGCAAACAATGTTAATTTCGTCGCCAAAGAGATGAATCCTCCAAATTGCCCTGAGTTCAGACCGATCGAAATTAATATGGGACAATTGTCTAGCGAAAAGCTCTAGAATGCGGTAAAGAAGTGACAAATGCACAACAAATGCGTTTAAAGTGGAGTGAGTTCGCCGGCACAGTGTCACCACTGGTGACTCGCCAGCGACTGTGCAGATCATGATGGCATCGATCACAAGTAAAGTGAGAGTTCGTTCGAAACTGTGAAATGTAATAACTAGTTGTATATCATTTTGAAAGCTGATTAAATACACTTTTGTTTGACGTTTTAAAAGTCTGTCATTTTTTGTTTTAGAAAATTAGACTTCTTTCAACGAAAAGACGTAATAAGAAGTTATGTCATTATCGCTATTTGTGTGATTATGTAAATATGTCTGCATCTATTTCTTAGATTGTATCATTATTGTTTCATATTATTAAAATGACACTGAAGCTTTAAGCATTCGCATAGATAAAACAATTTTCCATAGTTTTGTTTCCCCCTGTAACGCTCTTCCCAGTTTTGTATTTTAAAATCAAAATTTAGTTTTCATTTGATAAATTCAACAGACTTTTTTTATTCAACAATAACCATTGATGGTGTGTACCATATTTTAATATCGTGTCATTATCACTAGATTATTAATATCATTATGGTAATATGAATGATTTTGGAAAAGACTGCTTCTTCGGTTAGTCAGTGATTATCTCTTAAAGTTCAGAGAAACTTTCTCCTGATCTTCTGCAAGGATCTTTGCTTTATTCTGGGAAGTTTCTTCCTGAACTACAGGCAAAATTCCTCATGAACTTCCTGGCAGTCACTCCTTATTTTCTTCGAAATTCACATTTAAGAACCCAACTTTACCTTCCAGAAACATTTGGTATTTTTTTCCTGAACATAGTTACTTTCTGCACTTCTGATAAGTCCCAAAAAAAATAGTTACTTTCTGCAAAACTTTGAGAAAGAAGTCTTCAGAATTTCTTGGAAAATCTTCTTAAGTTGCTAGAAGTTTCTCCCTGAACTTCTGAGAAGTTCTTTTCTGAACTGCAGAAGAGATTATTTGAACTTCAGAGAGTATTGTCCTGAACTTCGGGGAAGTTTATTCCTGAATTTCTGAGAAATTCCTGCTTCAACTACTAGAAAGATCCCCCTATTCTTCTGGAAAGTTTCTTCCTAATTTTGTCAAAAGAATCTACCATAACTTCTGAGATTTTGTGAACTTCGAGCAGTTCTCATTCTGAAATGCTGGAATGTGCGATTCGGAACTTTAAGGAAGCTCTTCAGCACATCTGGGTAGTTCCAATTAAACTTTTGGTCTCTTGAGAACTACTGAAAAGTCTTCTTGTGAACTTCTGAGGAGTTCTTTACTGGTTTTTTGGAAATGTCCTTCTTGATCCTACAGGTAGAGCCCTCTCTGGTAATTTTCTTCCTAAAATTCGGGGTGTTTTTTTCCTGAGCTTATTCTTTCCAAACTTCTGATTGGTCTCATCCTGAACTGCGTGTAAAATTTTATTGAAACTTTTGGAAAGCCGTCTCCAAAACTATTAAGAAAATTCCCTTAAATTTGTTCTTGAAGTTTTTCACTGGACTTCTGAGAAGTCCTCTTCTGAACTTTTGGTGAGCAGAAATCCTGCTCAAATTAGAAGGAAGTACCTTCAATGCTCCTAGAAAGTTTCATTGTGTTCTTTCTAAAGAATTTTGAGAAATCCTTGTTCTGAAATTTTGAAATGTTTTCCTCTGAGCTTTGAAAAAGCGGACTAGCCCTTCTGGGAAATTCCAACTAACCTTTTGAGAATTTTCTTCTGGATCTTCAGGGAAGTTATTTCTAGAACCTCAGAGAAGTTCTCTCCTTTCTGGACATTTTTTTTCTGATTTAAAAAAAAATTATAGCCAGTGCCCTTCCTGGTTAGTTCCCGTCTGAAATTTGGGGAAGTTTCTGGGAAGTTCAATCTTGAATTTTTGGGAAGAACTCCTAAACCTCTGAAAAGTTCAAAATTTCAAAAAAAAATCTTCTCCCTACACTTTTTCCTGAAGCTCTGATAAGTCCTCTCCTGATTCTTGGGGAAGTACTGTCCTGAAATACTGGTAAGTAAGGTCCCCAAGTAGCACACTACGATCATAATAAGTTGTAGTAACATGATTACAACTTAGCAAGTCATATTTATGTTTTCTCAACCAAATGGCAACAAGTGTGCTACTAGGTTCTTGAACTTTGGTAATCTTCTGTCCTGAATTTTTGATGGTTCTTCTTACTTGAACTGCTTGCTACCAATATTTCTGAGTAGTTTCTACCTGATTATCGGAGAAGCTTTTTTTTTCGAGGAAGTCTCTTCTTGAACTTCTAGACATTATCTTCCCGAAGCTCTGGGAAGTCTTCTTTTAAACTTCCCAGGATGTGCCCTAAATTCTGGGTCGTTTCTTGCTATATTTCTTGGAATCTAGGACTAGTTCAGGGGTATATTTCTAAATCCATAATGCAAATGTACTGAAATGACGCATTTAGTGATACTTTGGAAAACAAATCAGAGTTTGAAGATTTATTTCAATAGCTCATAACTTCCACTGTTGTTCTGTCCCCGAGTGGCAATCAACCGGGCTTCAGAGCAAATATTAAGATCACAAAAGTAATAGTATTCAAACGAGAAAATAAAATCTCAATCTCCTATATCGTTTTAACAATATGTCAGATGGTAAAAGGCCAAATAACAAAACGTTGAATAGGCGGTTAAGTTGCCATAAAAAATGGCAATTTTCACGAATATAATGTTTGCTGTACTCTATGCCAAAATTTTGGAATGTAATCCAGACCGAGTGCAGACAATAAAAATCCTTAACAATATTTGTTCAAGCAGAGGTTATATGGTGAAAACGAGATTAAACTATTTGAAAACAATAACATAAATCTTTGGTTATATGTATATCTTCCATCCGAAATATAGTTTTGACTATACAGCTGCAACACAATTAAAATCTCTGCTAAATGTCTGCACCGTTAAAAAAATCTGCAACAAAAATGAAAAGTCTACAAATTTACAGACATGTCTGTGAATATGGCATCGCTGCTATCCACTCCACTTGACAGACGATCGCGGTGTCATGAAGGTGGTCTTGAGTGCTTGTAGAAATTTTAGGGATGAAGAATG
>JASCZW010002831.1:0-23499 GCA_034211315.2 Aedes japonicus | reverse complement strand
TGCCATTTGAACCAGTGCATGGCCCAGCAAAATCCAGCTGTGAAAAAAATGTAAAAATGTTCGAACTTTTTAATATTTGGTTAATTTGTGTAATTCATGTTTTATTTCTGTTAACAGTGTATTTTAAACAAATCTACCAGTTCGTGAGCGGAATAAGCTCTTTTCCGCTATTTGCTGAACCGTTTTTAATTGTTCATGCAGCGAACATCTAAGGTCAGCTTTACACCTTAGGAATTACGCCCTCTCCCGACCCTCACCGATGACTATTTTTCTTATAATTTAAGCTCCTGGCTCTCGTTCTTTCCAGGGCGATGACCAGCTCAAACGTCCCAACGTGTCGACAAGTGATCATCTCCGTTCTTGATCACTGAATGCAGCCACGGCAAGTAAAACACCCCATCAAACTTGCCGGAATGGTTCTGCCAGAACGCACCGGTCGCCATCAATGTCCAGCGGGATGGTTCAGCTTCCCTTCCGGCACCTGTGGCTGAGGGGCGAAACTTCCTGGCTGGCTCCCCTGGAAGCGACCGGGCTGCCCTCCTTGGAAAACCGTTCCACCGAAGAGCCTCTCTCTGATCCCGGTCCCGTTCGGTGCCGTTCCCGACTTCGTTTCCCGGTCGGGTCGATCCCGCATTCGGTCCGAATCGCACCGTTCCCGATCGTCACGTCCCCCTTCTCGCGGATCTTCTCCCGTTCGCGTTCCTTTTCGCTGCTCCTTTTTCCCGTTCCCTTTCCGCTTCCCGTTCGCGTTCCCGCTCCTTCTCACGCTGCTGATCGTTGCTGATGTTTTCTGAAAGTGCAAACGGGGATAAATCAATTGTTATATTGGTTGTTTGGTGATGGTGAACAGTGTAGTTTGTTTCTGCAGCGCAGTGATTAATTACCAAATATTTAGTGTGAAATACTGAATTTTGCGCCTAATTATAATTCCTATCGCGCACAGAAAGTGTTTTTCCAACCAGATCAGTTAGAGACGATTGGTCTCCCGTGCTGGTTTTTGTTCAATTTCGGAAATTTTTGCCCCAGTGACGGCTGGCGGCGGGTGAATATTTTTTGCACATTGCTTTTTGGTCATCTGTATTGTGTGTTGTTTGCATGCCGTCCGTTTGATGTGCTATAGGTTGTAAGCGAAATGGCAGAGTGCAAACAGTGTGGGGATTCTATACTGCCTAGTGATATCCCTACTGCTTGCTCAAGTTGTGCTAGAGTATACCATTATAGGTGTACTCCACTGACAAAAGCGGTAGCCAAGCTAGTCAGTGAGAACGATAATGTGCTGTTCAAATGTGGTGATTGTTTGTTAGGCCAGCGTTGTGGCGAGCAGAATGTATTGCTCCCGACCGTCCAAAAGTTCGAAGAGGAGATGAAGAAGATTTCTTCTCTATCTGATTCGATCAGTGGCGTTCAGGAGCACATTGCTGCTCAAATAAACAGCGCGTTAGTGACCGGTATGGATTTGTTGGGGAAAAATTTGAATAGTACCTTAGAAGGCAATTTTTGAACTTAATAAATCAGTGGGTAAAGAATTGGAAAATATGAAATGTTCATTTTTTGAATTTAATTCGATTAATAAAGTAGCTGCAATGAATGTTAAGCAAGGTACATCAAGTACGGCATCGGAGCCGAGCCTGAATCCCAGAGGCAAAAAGCGTCGAGTTCAGGAAGACGTTAGCGAGACGTCGAATGATGTTTTTATTGAAAGTATTAGTTTCGCGGATGTAGTAAAGAGTAATTCTGGGACTAAGAATAGTAATAATAATAATAATAATACTAATAATAATACAATTAGGAAAAAAGCAATGTGACTGAATTCAAAGAAGTTACTCGTAAAGCTCGTCCGGTCATTGTGATCAAACCGAAAGAGTCCAATCAGAATAGCGATGATACTCGCAAGTTTTTGAATAGTAAACTGGATCCAAAAACACACAAGATCCGTAACTTTAGAAATGGGAAAGATGGCTCTATTATAGCTGAGTGTGCAACAGGATGCAACGTTAATGTTGTGAAAGATGGCATTATAAGCGATTTGGGTGAAAATTATAACGCTGTTGTTCCCTCATCGGTGCCAAGGCTTAAAGTGATGGGCATGAGCGAGAAGTTTTCCTCCGATGACTTTATTCGGATTTTAAAAGATCAAAATGAAGACATCGCGATTAATGAAGTTAAAGTGATAAGAATGTATGAAAATCCACGCTTCAAGTACAATAAGTTTAACACGGTAATTGAAGTTGATAAAAACACCTATAACTTTTTATTGACCGCGAAACACGTTAATGTTAAATTTGATTGGTGTCGTGTTGTTCCTGAGATTCAGGTTTTGAGATGTTTCAAATGTGGAGAATTTGGACATATGAGCATGGATTGTAAAAATAATGTAGCATGCTCTAAGTGTAGTGAAAGTCACACGACATCTGAATGCACATCAACTGCTTTGAAATGTATTAATTGTAAAAAAACGAATAACGAACGTAAAACGAACTTGGACGTAAACCACGGCGCGTTTAGTTATGAATGTGAAATTTTCAAACGATTATATGAACGAAAAAAAAACAGCCTGCATTTCAATGAATAGCAGCCAAATTTCAGTAGCAATGTGAGTAAATTCGATATTTTGTACTTCAATATTGCCGGGTTGTCTACAAACTACGTAGAATTGCGTCAGATTGTAGAGCAAAAACGTCCAAATTTAGTCTTTTTATCAGAAACACATATAGTTGACATGCAAGCATTTGATCAATATAGTATTCCGGGATATAATGTGGCTGCTTGTTTATCACATTCTAGACACACTGGCGGCGTTGCTATTTATGCTAAAGAATCAGTTCAGTTCAAGCTTCAATTGAACGAAGTTTGTGACGGCAATTGGTTTTTAAGCATTGCAGTTGTTCGAGGCATGCAGATTGGTAATTATGGTGTATTGTATCATTCTCCCAGTTCTAGTGACCAGCGTTTTATTGAAATTTTGGAAAACTGGTATGAGATTTTTGTAGATTCTAGTAAACTAAACGTGCTTGCTGGTGATTTTAATATAAATTATTGTGACATTAATAATTCGAAGCATTTGAAACGATTAGCAGATTTCTTTAATTTAAAACAATTGGTTAATGAATATACGCGTATTTCCAGACACAGTAAAACTTTGATTGACCATGTGTACTGTAATTTTGATTCTGTTAGTGTTGTTATAAACTCTGACTTGAAAGTAACTGATCATGAAACCATTATTATTAACGTAGAAGATAATACTAATGGTGACAGTGATTATGTGAAATTGAAATGTTGGAAAAAATATTCGAAACAAGCTATTTCAAGACTTGTCGAAAGAAGTGTGGATTTTCATATAAATACCGGTTCTCTGGATCAGAAATCAGCTGTTTTGACAGACGTATTAAAAATATGTACCAATAAACTAGTTGAAAATAAATTTGTGTTAGTAAAGAACTCGAACAGCTGGTACAATTTGGATCTTTTGCGTCTCAAACGTAAGAGAGACAAGCTGTACAATAAATGGCGTAGAACTAATAGAAATATCTTTTTGAATAGGTACAAAGTCGCGCGTAACAAATATTCGCAATGCGTTAAACAAACTCGTTGTGAATATATTCAGAGGAAAATTGATTTGCATCAAAACAACAGCAAAGAGTTATGGAAAATTTTGAAATCTTTGTTAAAACCTAGTAATTGCAAACCGCGATCCATAACCTTCAATGGCACATTAGAACAGTCAGAGGACACCATTGCATGTAGATTTAATGAATATTTCGTCGATAGTATTTTGTCAATCAATCAATCCATTGATTTAGTAGATGAGCCAGACGAAATAAAACAGCCGATTAATATTAACTGTAGTTTTGAAAGTTTTCACCCAATAACGTTAGAGGATCTTAAATCTATTTGCTTTTCTTTGAACAAAACGGCTGGAGTGGATAACGTAACTGCAAGAGTAGTACAAGATTGCTTTAATGTCATCGGAAACAACCTGCTGGACCTTATTAATGAATCGCTGCAAACTGGGCACGTGCCACAAGTTTGGAAAGAATCTTTAGTTATTCCCATTCAAAAAGTCACTGGAACGATGAAAGCCGAAGAGTTTCGTCCTATTAACATGTTGCACACTTTAGAAAATTTTGGAACTTGTTGTAAAAGGCCAGCTGTTAACGTATTTAAATAGTAATAATTTGATTGCGCCGGAACAATCGGGATATCGCGAAGGTCATTCTTGTGAAACAGCGTTAAATTTAGTTTTAGCAAAGTGGAAAGAAAATGTAGAGCGTAAAGATACGATTGTTGCTGTTTTTGGATCTGAAACGCGCTTTTGAAACGATTTCTCGGCCCTTGTTGTTAAAATCAATCAAGCGCTTTGGATTTTCGGGTTCTGCATACAGATGGTTCGAAAGCTATTTGTCTGACAGAACTCAACGGACGGCTTTTAATGATTCCGTGTCGAGCCCTGTGGAGAACAGCCTTGGCGTACCACAAGGGAGTGTATTAGGGCCCATTTATTCATTCTATATATTAATGACATGCGACGAGTCTTGCGATTTTGTGATATTAATCTTTTTGCTGATGATACCGTGTTGTTCATTGCAGCTAAAAGCCTCGAGGAGACCGTTTCACATTTGAATGCAGATTTACGTTCTCTAAGTAGATGGTTAAAAGTACAAACAGTTGAAATTGAACATAAGTAAAACTAAATTCATGGTAATTTCGCGGAATCGAGTTAACGAAGACGTCTCTGTTAAAATTGATGATGTAACAATTGATCGCGTTCGTGAGATTAAATATCTTGGCGTGATTATTGATGATAGATTAAAATTTGACTCTCACATTGACGATGTCATCAAGAAAATAGCCAAGAAGTACGGTATTCTCTGCCGATTAAAAAACGATTTAACTATTGCTAGCAAAATACAATTGTACAAATCTATCATCTCTCCTCACATTGAATTTTGCCCTTCCATTTTGTTTTTAGCTAATCAAACACAAATATTGAGATTACAGCGTTTGCAAAATAAGATAATGCGTTTGATCTTGAGATGTAACAGATTCACTTCCTCCTCTTTTTGTTAGATGCCCTACAGTGGCTATCGGTGAAGCAGAGAGTTGTGTATTTGACAATGGTATTCATTTTTAAAGTAATAAACGGTTTGCTGCCTCGATATTTGTGTAATCGAATTGAAAGGAAGTGATATTCATAGATATAACACTAGAAACGCGGATGATGTTAGAACACCATATTTTTTGTACGGAGCTTCACAAAATTCGTTGTTTTTTAAAGGTATAAATGTTTTCAATTCGATGCCTATACACATCAAACGTGCAGCAACATTAGCAGATTTTAAGAGACAATGTATTTCACACATCAAAGCTGCCTTTTGAACAGCTACTCTGATAACTTTTTACTCTTGACTAATTTTGTATCTTGACGATGTTATTACAACGGATATTTTGTATGGTTTATTGTTAAATGTTTTATATTTGTCATGGGGCACAAACAAACTACATTTTTCGCCTCGATGATGATGATGGATTTAAAGTTTTTATTTTGTTATTGTAATTTAAAGTAGTTTTCATTTTTGTGTAGTCTTCAAAAGTTTGAGCCTCGCGCGCGGTATACAGGTATAAAGGACTTCTTTTTGAATTTACAAAAAATATTGACTTATGATGCTTGAGAATATGCCATGAAATAGTAGTGGGTTGTCTGGCTGATTGTCGGAGAATTCTTTGTCAATTCTGTTGTGGTTGAAAGTAAAAAGTTTGACTAGGGCCGGTCCAGGATTTTTCGGTTTGGAAATATTCTCGATTTCCCTTATTGGGGATATCCTTGGTCAGCCCAAAACTAAGGTGGCGGTTCCATTAGTGTTGAAACCTCACTCGGTAGCGGGCAAGATCGGATATTGGATTGTATTTTGATAATGTCCTTATACAGGATTCTGTGATTTGAATTGTAATAGAATTTTCTGATCGCTGGGTTTATTTGCGAACATTTGTGGTTGACATCAATAGCTTTTCACAATTATATCGCTGTAAAGCAAATGAACAGTTTTGGAAGAAGTTTATATCTGTAGATACAATCAGTTCGTATTTGGTTTTGCATAACTGGTTGAATTGTTTTAAATAAATTATCTAATAGATAAATCGTCTAGCTCAAACCTTTGTAGGGGTAAGTGGCGGGACCATCATCATCATATCACGTTTCGCGGATTTGGGCTGTCGCCAACTCCGCCCCCCCCCCGCTTCGCAACTTACCTGCGATAATCCGCAACGCTTCGGCTGGTGCTCCGGAGGCTTTGATAATCTCTTCCAGCTGAGTGCGACGTTTCCGCTCGGCATCTAATCGCTCTTTCAGCTGAACTCGCAATCGACGCTCCTTTTTGAATCGTTTTTGATAAATCCCTGTTTGGCAACCGTGGCCAATCGGAGGGGAGAAAGGAAGCAACAGACATTTTTTTCCTTAGGTTATTTGTGGATTACTGTAAATTTGAAATATAATCAAGTTGCTCTGCTGACGGCGGAGTTCCTCCGAAATCAACTTTATTGTGATTTATGACGCTAAATCGTTGACGAATTTCATCAATCATTTATGAATTATCTCCCCAAACGGTTCCCCACTCCGAGGGACAAAACACAACTCATAATAAAGAAAACGGAAAAGTAAATCCAGGTTATCTTCGTCTCCGGTGCTTTCTTCAAGGTATAATTTGCTAATCCAATTTAAAATATATATAAATACGAGAACGCATTCGTCCGACAACGGGCAACGGGAGGATGGGAAGGACTGCTGGTTGATGGTTTCGTCGAGCAGATTGAAAAGATATAATAATAATAAAGCATAAAGCCCTTTTCTTACCTCGGAGTCGCTTTTCGTCAGCCAACTGGCGTTCAGGGAATCTTTGACTTCGCGCTCTCGAATTACGTCCATCTTTAGCTCGGCTGCATTCGCGAAAGGTGGAATTACATCGCGTTCGATGAGAAAGAAATAATAGCAGAAAAAGTGGTCAAGTTTGATTAATATTAATTATGGCTGGTTTCATTGCATGAATGGGATAGAGAGGTTGATTTGTATTAATCGGATCGATGAAGTGTTGGATGATGGAATGGATGCGGAGCTCCATCTCTGGCAGGTGGTGGCAGTGATGACGGATTTGCTGCTGAACAATGAAGTTGAGGTTTAGATTTACTATTACGAGTATTGAAGGTTGATTATCGAGTCCTTACAAGTTGTTTACAATAGTGCTAATATACAAGTTGGTTTGCCTGTTTCTTGCAAATTAATAAGCAGAACGATGAAAACATATTGCCTCAACTGATGAAGATCTGTGTATAAATTTCTGGTGATATTCAACTGCATATTTTGTACCTAGCAGTCAGTAAATGTTCGAAGTATAAATTCGGGATTTGGCAAGCTTCTTAAATTTTCATTATTTACAACAAGGCAAAATTTGAAGTTTAGAAACTATATGCTTGAAAAAAAATGAGACAAAAAAAAGAAAGATAGATCAAATTGGAACTTAATGTTGGGCAAAATAAAGGCTAAAAAATACATCTTATCTAATAGCCTATCTAGTTTTTGGACAGGCAAGAGCCATGATGATCTGTGAAATTGGGAGTTGATGGGTCAATTAAACGTTTTGTGTGCACTTTATTGACTACTCCATATATTTTGTCTAGTAGGTTGATGCGTAACATAAAATTACCACGGATTCCTATTCCAGGATTTTTCCGGTATCAAAATACAAATTTTATGGGATTTTAAATTACACGAAATTTATTTTTTTCCAATGCCACATTAAATTGCATGATGTGATGCACCTATTTTAGCTTTTCTGGTATTTGAAAGTGATCATATTAAATTAAGTAAATAATAAATATTTCAGAGGAGGGGCGAGGGACAGTCCGATGAATGCCAATGCCTTCGCACCCTTCACAGTCCAGGTAAAATCTGGTTCTTCTGGCCTCGTAAATTAGCACCAACTCCATCCGGAACGTCCATACTGGAAATTTTGTCCCAGCTTCTGTACGTATGTCTTCAGTTCGCTCATCTTAACAATAAATTTACAAATCAAATTTCAGAGTTTCACTTTTTTGTGATCTTCTGGGCGCAGAATCTTATGATAATGGGAGCACTTCATAAAGAACAACTTTTCCTGTCAAAGGTGTATTAACGAATGAAATAAAATTTCATGTGTTGCTATGATCTACAAACAGAAAATTGTAAAATGTCACCGAAAAAAAATCTGTTAATGTTAATGTTAATGTTTAATGTTTAATCGCAGTACCATCTCCACCACTGTGATATCTGACCGTAAAAAAACATCTATTAGTCGACTTCAATACAAGTAATAATGTTCAAAATTTGGATTTCGGTAGTATTCCTTAAATTCTGGCAGCAAATTAAAAAATCATTGTCACTTTTGAAATATCCAAACAGCTAATCCAACCTTTTTATACCTTTATAGCTTCAGCGATAATCGATGCTTTCTAAATGTAATATGGGAAGATCATAATAGATCTTACGAAAGGTGTTGATTGTTATTAGCAGCAATACGGTGGGCATGGAAGTCGCGTAACAACTCACCTTCTAAAGTAAATCAGTTCTTGAAGAAATTCAGAGACTTTTAAAAGTTTCCAAAGGGCGCTTTATAGGCACATATATCTCAAATGGCAACGTTAGACAGTGAGCATGAGAATTTAAAAAAAGCGACTTTAGAGACCATTTTGGTCGAAAAAGAGATTTTAGAGAAGACCGAAAAAGAGAAACGAGTAAAAAATGTTCAAAGTTCAATAATGTCTCTCCAAAAATACCATGGAGATGGAAAAAGTTCAACCATTTTGAGCTTCCCAGGTGGTTTTGATTTTTTTGACGGCCAGCTAGTTTACTGTTTACTGAAAAGTTCTTTTTATTTTCACCCGGGAATAAACTTGTCGCTCTGGTTCTCCACTTTCACAGCCACCCTACCAAACTAAAAGTTCAGTAAATTTTGAATCAATTTCGTCTTATGTAAAGTCACTGCAATTTAAGGAAATCTTATTGCGATTGACAAGTCGACAATTCAACAACATCCACATGTTTGAAGGATGTTTTCAAGGATCTAGTTTACAAATCGCGTGGTGGCGTATTTGCTCTCTATGAAACATGGTTCTCTTCAGATAAAGATTTCACTTTCAATGATTTTAACATTATTCGGCAGTATCCATGAGACTCTTATATGGAGGAGTGCTTTTGGGGATTATTAAGCTTCACTCTCTTTATAAAATTTATATCCCATCGATGACTGACTCTAAAGTATTTGCATGCCAAGTGACTATTCGAGGCAAAAGTTTAAGTGTAGCCTTAATTGGAATTAAATGGAAATTACTAATCTATCTTCTCATTTTCTAGTTACAGGTATTCCACTAAAAAGCTCACACTCATCAGGAAGTTTAACTAGTTGAAAAAACCTCCCAAATGACGTAAAAAGGCGCTTGTCGAACTTCCCAAAGTTCCTGGAAAGCAATATTGTGTCGGGTGGTTGACGGCAGGTTATAACCATTTGTAAAAGTTTCTGCACATGAGCAATTTTCATGGATTCTCCACAACTTCACGAATTAGGTACAAGGGTCATTCTCAGGGCTCTTGTTCAGGCCTTCTTATTTATAATGTTTATGTCAAAGACATCGTTAACTGCCTCGTGAAAAATTGCACACCAATACAGCTTGCGGATGACGCCGTTGTTTCGAATGTAGAACCAGGGACGAACAACCTGCAGGAACCGTTGCAGGATACCCTTGACAATTCGTCTACCAGGGCTATAAAGCTGGGTTTCAAATTCTCACCCATGAAAACTCAGTTAGAAAGCGTGATCTAACACAGATGCCGCTACGTAAAGCCAATGAACAGTTTTTTAAGAAGTTTACATATGTAGATGCACCTGGGGAACGGGCATTATATAACTGCATCATCAGAATTGCCAGCAGCGAATCAACTTCATGCGGACTGCCCACCCGGAAGACCTTATAAAGCCATATCGCACAACGATTCTGTCGGTTCTCGAGTACGGTGGTTTCGGTTTTCTATCCACCGCGAAAACTTACATTCCGAAGTTGCAAACGTATATTGGATTGGGATGTATTAACAGGAGTTCTGCCTTTACGAATATCAGAGTAGGCGTTGCTCGAGTGCGGTTGATTTAAATTTTGACGTCACGTTTTTTTTCGCAATAAATTTGTGGTTCGCATATTATTTTGAATTTTACAGTTTAAGTTCATTAAACTGTCCATAATTGTTAGTAGCATCTGTTGTGTGCGTTTTGAAGGTGAGAGAGTCGTGAAAGTGTTTCTATTTAAATGCAACGAATGCAAGAAAAGAGCGCAGTTAGGGTGTCAGTTGGCAGGTATGAGTGGGAATACCCTAAATCTCCAATGTTTATGGCAACCAGAAGAGTAGCAGTATCTAGAAACCGGAAATGTTTGTGTGGTCAAAAAATGTGGTCTGTATAAGGTTGACGCTTGTAAAAATATCGTTAAATTATGCTCGTTTTTGGATAAAACATTCTCATGTGGGCGCATTTCTCTCGGGAACGATGAGAGACAGTGTTTTGAGGTGTTTGGGGGACCATTTAGTCGAATTCAATTTTTAGCTCCAGCTGAAATTCTTACGGTTACGGTAAGAAAGTAGTTTAATCTTTCGGATTGTAATTCACGTCAATATCTATAATCCTTGCTTCATGATTGAGCAGTTTCGTCAACATTTTTTGATGGAAACTCACAAATTTTATAGAGAAAATATTGAATCTTACAATTAGGACATTACTACGTATTCCGTGACACTACTGCACGGATTGATATAAATTTGGAATATTTTCAAGTTCTAAAGCTCTGAACGCCAGGGCAGTTCGGATGACCTAAAGGATCAGAAAGTAATAAAATATTGACTGTTGACCTTCCAAAAGATTCACTGTATATGTTTGAATGCCTATAGTCAAGTTATACAGCCTTAAAAGCTGCTGTTTCAACTTTAGATCTTATGTTTTGAGCTTGAGTACAGTTTGGATGACCTCTATCATACCAGTACATCTCGTAATGTTTGTTTATGTTCGAAAATATTCACTGACTGTGGTTGAATACGTAGCGCGTGGTTGAATTCGTATAGCCCAAAAAGCTGTTGATCTGTTATGTAGATCTGAAGTTCTGAACTCAAGTTTATTTTTGATAACCTAGAAAATCCCAGAAAGATACAAACATATTTTTTGTGTTTCACTATAAATTTTATAATACGTATGCATATGTACAATATGCTACAAGACAGCTGTAGAGTATTATCATAGACTAACTCTAAGACCAGTAGCTCCTGAACAAATACGACTTTTTTCTTGGCTCAGTCAGTACTAGCACATCGGTCCGAAGCTCGGTCTTATGCTTAATAATACGCCCCTGATAATGAACTCACACGAACACACTCTCAAATATTATGTCAAAATAATACAGCAAATCAAAACAAAGGCGCAAATATCTACAGCAAGGTGCTGGCTTCAAGGTGTACTACGGACCAAGGGGCTCTACAACAGTGAACCAATTTCATATCGCTAGTTGGATATTAATTGTTCGTATTATCAACAATCAATATGCAACTAGCTATTTGAAATTGGTTCACTGTTGTACAACCCCTAATACCGAAGTACACCTTGCAGTCTGCACCTTGCAACAATTCTTGCGCTTTTCTGTACCTTTCGGTATTAGTATCTTTGTTGTTGTTGACATAAAACTTGAAGGTGTGTTGGTGAAAGTTACGTTTTTAGGGGCGAATCATTAAGCATGAGACTGAGCTTGGGACCGGTGTTCTAGTATTTCTAGAGCCAAAAAATATTTTCATTTTCTTCATGACTATTCCTCCGCTGATATTATTAATAAGCTTGTTCTTCCTGAACTTTTTCATATTCAAAATGTTCTACATCGCCAATAAGACCTTAAATTAATAAGTTTTCTTTTATTGCTTGGATAGAAGAATTGATGTAGAACAAATTTGCCGAAGACAGAGTACACTTTTATTCAGTCTGCGATTTAATACAGCCATTTCCTTTTGGGTTGAGTCCCTTAAGCCAGGATGCGTTAATATACTTTCTAAGACAAGGCTAAATATTTATGATTTTTTCAATAGTATGTGGCACGAAATCAGCATTATTCTCTGATGAAGTTGATGCGTAGAAATATTTCCGATCGATTGGTGCAGAAATTTTGATTTTATTTTGAGAATTTTGAGCCGGGCGACCCCGGCGTATTGGTTAACATCCATACCTTTCACGCCTAAGTCACGAGTTCGAATCTCACCCCGGAGAAGTTATGAAAATGCCCAAAAGTGGTGTTTGACTGACTACGACGGGAGATGAACCAGCTCGAGGCTGAAAATCTTGATAATCAAGACAAAAAAAAAATACATTAGACATTTGATGAAGCTGTTTATAATCTATTATTAGAACTGCCAATGTTTAGACATTCATCCCTCTGCTTTCTTCTGATCTATCAGCACATGCCTTCAGCAACGATAATTAGACTCAGAAAATTTCATAGCCATGGAATAAAGTTTCCAGCTTTTTCAAAGCCTGTGGATTGCTTTCCGGTTAAAAAAATGCTAACAATATTTTATGAGTGAAATTACGTGCATGTTACAGGCACATTACAGGCAAACTGAAAAAGACCAGTTCACGATTTGCTACAAACGTCAATTTCCTCAACCCGCTCCTTCGTTTTACTCGTCCGCCCTCGAAAACATTCAATCAAAAAATGTCGATTGCTACGATCACAAACTCGTCTACCAGCAGGTTACGAGACAGACGTACTCGACCGAACTTTTAGTTTGTCAATGATCTTTAGATTGGCAATGTGTATTTCTTATTTCATTTACTCTCACGCCAAAGTGACTGTGACGACAAACGGGATGCTTCGTTTAAAAATAAACAAATAAAAGAGACAGCAGGCTTTACGTTACAATACCGGTGCGCTATATCCATGGTTAACAAAGAAGAGAAGAAACATGGGCTCTCGCAAAAGCAACAGTGATGCCATAGCGGCCGCTCAATAACGCAGCATTATTTATCATTGGGTACCAATGACAGCTTCGAAATATATTTTTGTATTGTATATGATAGTGCCAGATGATGGACAATATAATCATAAGCATACATCAACCTCTAATGACTGGTAGAAACATGAAATAAATAGCGGCTTCAGATTATCTAAACATGTAATAAATTTAACTTAATGTTCAACATCACATTCTGACAACAAACCTAGCTGTGAGAGAGAGCTGATGAAGACATGCTACACGCGACCGGTACACGCGATTAAATTCACCAAAGCAAAATTTGAGCAAACTTCTTCAGCAGGTAAAAAACTGATAGTTTTCTGGATGATGTACTTTAAATCTTCAAAATGACAATAATAAATTGGTAATCAATCAAATCAATGACATATATTACCTGGTGAGAATTTGGAAATGCTTCCGACCTTCAGATATACGTTTTGAAGCCGTCTACTGATCCGGAGGATTGGCTGATTTGCTTTAATGTGTTCATCATAGCATGCTGTGCGTTTGACTGTCATCTTTCGGTTGTTTACTTGTTTGCACGGTTTAAATTCTTCGTTTTCATCCATCATAACCAAGTTTGTGGAACACAGTTCTTTGGATGAACTGCCAGAAGCAATAGAAATCCCGGATCTTCCAACCTTAAACTGGATCAGATAGTCGTAGCTCTAATTCGGAAGATCAAATCAATGTCGATACGTGATATGTGCCAATACAAGCGGGAACCAGCGTAGGAATGATTCTACGTATCATGAACCGGAACAACCTGAAGGCCTACAAGAAGCAGAAGATCGGCAAACAAAATGCAGAACCGAAGCAATGCGTAGTAACGAGGGCCCGTATTCGCGAGTTTTGCAGTGACAGGACCCGTCCAGGTCAACAATATTACACTGCCGTCGTAGGGGAAGATGTAAGCGATGCAGTCAGGTCGATTCAAGTGAAGAAGTGTCAATTGGCACACGAAAAAGGGTATGGATTTCGTTGAGAAATACATCAATCCGCCAAATTTCCCTCCGCTTCGGCCCATCAAACGCTATTGGGAAATTGCGAAGAGGGTCTTCAAAAAGTCTGGTAAGCAGCTGAGAATATGCAGGAGTACGAAAAAAATTAGATGAAATATATGATGAAACGCAACGGACAAGGAACTTGATGAAAAGTGTTTGATCAAAAATTTGCAAATTCGTGAAAGAATAAAATTAATATCATCCGGTCTTAACAATGTTCAAGTTCAATCCCGTTCAATTAAGAATTATCCATGTGTTTGAATAAAACATCATTTATGATTTAATCAATATGGATGTGGATAACTTATTTTCGATAAAGTCCTTCTATCCCTAGGGTCTTCTATGTCGGATATATGCCTCAAATGCTATGCATTATTAGGTAATTTCTGGATTTCGAACTTCAATAGCAACTATATAAAGTAGTTCCCTTTCGTAAGCGAATGACGATCATGTTTATCGTTTAAGTTTTACTTCTGGACCCTTTTCTTATGTTACTCGAGTTTAGACTTTTGAATGATTTACTTTTAACCAATTCTGAAGAGTAAACTGACTGGACTAAGCGCAGCTAAAAGCGTTAATCAGTTGACCCTTTCAAACCTCTTGCGAGCGTCCCATTTCCCAGTTTCCAGCCAAAATTCCCCGAAACACAATGGAAACCGATGGTTTCCAAACATACTCATCCACCCCACCAATCATGGCATTTTTCTGTATCTAATCAACCCGGGGCGAATTGACGAAAAACTTCATCACACATGATCCCATTCCAGACCGGCCAGACACCGTCTAATATCGTTAATCGTAATTCGAAGTTCTACATTTTCCTCCAGCTATCGATCGAGTAACACCAACCGAGAGAGAAAAAAAAACAGTTCCCTCAAATCGACTCAATCCCAGACGTGGCGTGGTTGGTGATCTATAGTTTTTATTTTCCATCTCCATTCTCGTTCGATTACAACAATTTCGATCATTTTCCTCCGCAGCAGTCCGACAGAAATTTCGATCAATATTGCTTCAAGCGTATTAAATTGAGTGGCTATATTTTTATTCTGATTCTTTTTTCTCTGATGAGAGGTAGTGCTATGTGGAGGGGTGATTTGACTTTATTTAATAAAAACTAAGCAGAAAAATTGTGTGAGTCGAGCAATCCATCCATCCATCCATCCATCCATCCATCTGCGAGAGCACCCCCAGCAGAGACGCACGCTGCCGTTTGTGGGGATTCGATTTCTGCGAGTGAACTCACTATCTAACCGCAGGATCTCGCAACTCGTCAGGAACGAGATCCAGCGTGCGAAAGAGACAGCAAAAAATGAATTAATATAAACGTAGATAAACGTTTTCACTTTATAGGTCCATAATTAAAGATAATTTTTATCGATTTTTGTGCAGTTTTTTCCTCTGTCTTTCGCTCTCGCTTTTTCACTCCTGACCCATCCTGCGCTGCGGACGACGGTGATCGAAGCCGAGTGTGAGTGACTTGTCTTGGCTGGCTGACTGACTGACTGATCGGGTTCATCGCTTGCACTTTTCGGCTGTATCATTTCTCGAATTCAATTCGCGCTCGTTTATGTTTCGAAAACACCGATGGAATGCATCTTTTCTGCATTCGCCGCAGACAGTCGTTTCGTCGTCAGAAGACGAAACTGCAACATTGCAACGCTGATCAATCCACAGCCAGACGCCCGCCGTCGCGAAGATTCGAGGGGCCCCCAAATACGAGGAAGGAGTGCATAATAATTATGCTTAAAGGGGCCCTCTATTCTGTAAAAGCAATGTTTAGTGCGATTGACCTATCATTTAACATTTTTCGATTATATTTTGCTTTGATTTTGGGCATGTGGTTTTCCTAGGACGAACCAACCAATGATGATCATCCGATGCGCGATCGATCAATTTATGAAATCGATCAGGGTTTTTTTTTTGTTTTTGGATGGCCTCTCTTCACACTAATGTTTTCGCTTGAATGCTGGTTTTGGGATTTGAATTGATCGATTCTCGCTAACAGCCTATATTTCCGTTCACTTTGGCTTAGCTTAGGCTGTAATTGGATCGTTTATCGCCCTAGTGACACCTTTGCCTAACTGGGTGGAGAAGAAAGCTGACGGCGAGATGTTCCCACAGCCTTGGGTTGTTGTTGACTGGCGGTCGTCAGACGGTTGCAATTATGGAATATTTTAGGTGCGAGCTCAAAATGACAACAGTTAATTTTGAAGCAAGTTTAAAGCATTTCACGAAGAATACAAGGTGTGATAAAATCAAATTATTGATTGCAAATGATGGAAAAGCGCATGGGTATGGAGAAACATAATGTTAAATCATGACTTGCATAGACGCCTGTGGAGGGAATCACGAACATTTGAAGCTGAGCAATCACAATATAAGCGAAGAACTCCTTGAAAAATAATCCTGTATAATAGCTCCAAGCTTTATCAAAGCGATCTGATAGTAACAGTAGTTGGTACAAACGCCAACTTCGGTATTTCTGACAAGTGGAGTAGAGCAAAAAACCATGGTTAATACATTGTTATTAGGTGCAAGCCAGAGCTGCTACCTAAGCAGTGGCTTGATCTTGTCGAATAATTATCAGCCTCTTACATTTTCTCTACTTAAAAGTGGAATGTGAGTAACGATTCAACACAAGAACGGATTGACGGATTAGTATATATTTCTTCTTTCGTTTGGTCTGTAGTGACCCCTATTTAATTTTAATCTATTGCGTTTGACATTTGGTTGAAAAACAATCCTTAGCAAAGCTGCCGTTTAAAATTTTAATAGTATCATTGAATCTCAAGAAATGAACAGTGAATAATGAAGAATAGTTCGCGCTATTCTTAGTAAGAGGAGGGTTGTCAAGGCTCATTAGAAACAATTTTGACCTTTTAAAACCTCCACAGGTCAAATTTGGTTCCATTAACATGATAAGTTCTCGAGTTATTCAGAAGTTTGTGTTTCATTTGAATGGGAGCCCGCCTCTTACAAAGATCGGAGGAGTCTCAAACCATCATAGAAACATTATTGTCTTCGGAAACTTCTAGTTGGTTCCATTTACTTGATTTGTTCTCGAGTTATGCAGAAATATGTGTTTCATTTGTGTGAGAGACCACCCTTCAAAAAAAGAGGGGGGTCTCTACGTATCTTAAGAACCTCTCCCGGCCCCAAAAACTTCTCAATACAAAATGTCACGCTGATCGGTTCAGTAGTCTCCGAGTCTATAAGGTTCAGACAGATAGAAATTCATTTTTATATATATAGATATATAATTTTTTAAATACAATAGATTTATATTTAAGCCAAAATTACTTTTCAGGACTTTAAAGTTATCCAAAATACATGGAAAAATATAGATGAATTCACAGAAACTATGAGAAACCGGCGAGAATATCGTATAGGATTCTAGATGATTTTCTATGAGGAATTAGGCGAATCCTAAACCGTATTTTAGCACATCTTGGTGAAGATCACTACCCAAGTAGCACACTACGGTCATAATTAGTTATAGCTACGTGATTATGACTTAGCAAGTCATATTCATGTTATCTCAACCGAATGGCGACAAGTGTGCTACTAGGGTAACTTATGACTTTTGAGCAGACTTCCAGTGTACTGTCTAAATGGCTTTGGATTTTTCCAAATTTTCCAAGAAAAATATTAAGAGAACTCTTGAAAATCTCGGAGAAGAATCTGGTATATCTTGGTTCTGGTAAATGCTCATAAAGAAACTAGGAAATCTTGGTAAGATATATCATGAGAATCGGAAAATCTCGGAGCAGGTCCAGGAAAATTTCAAAATGGGTTTAAGAGAATCGCAGTAATGATTATGATTTGTTGTTGACAGTTCTGGATAAGTAGAGGATGTTAGCAAATTCTCCGAGTTTGCGGAGTTTTGGAGAGATTTTTAAAGCATTCTTTCCAAGATTTAGATGTATTATGAAGTGGATCATGGAAAAATAGAGGATGCTGGAGATAATTCTTTGAAATTTTTGATAACATTCCAGGGAACTGCTAAGAGTTTTTCGACAAATCTGCGGTTGAATGTATTGCATCTCAGGTAAAATTAGATGAACGATCTAATGATTTCTCAAGAAAGCTCTCTTTATTCCTGCAGAGAATCTGTCAATCGGAGTTGATTCGGGCAAGTCTTGGTAGGGGTTGTGATGAACTCTGAAATGCATTTAGACAAATATTGCAGAAGATTTTTGAAAATGTTAGTTTTGAAAGACTAGACCATATCGGGTTTGACAATTCATTGAGACGCTTTCGGGAAAATTTGGGAGCAAATTCCATTCTAGTAAATTCTAAAGGATATCAGATCATTCTTGTGATTTTTAAATAGTGAATTCTTGCGACACAAGTATATTTCTGAAACTTGAGTAGTTTCTGGTGAATTCTGGAGAGTAGTTTCTGTCGAATAATGATAAGTCACGGTGAACATTTTAGGTGAATTTTGAAATCTCGGGCAAACACCTCCAAGGGTTCTGGAAAATCTCGACAAAGGTTTTGATTAGTCCAGTACAGAATGTCAAAAAACGTTGGAGAAACTTGGAGTGGTTTCAAACGTTTTTCGTTGCAGGTTCAGAGCAATTATGGAGAGAATCATGGAAGATTTCTGATGACTCCTCAAGGCGAATTTGGCGAACCCTCAGGTGAAATCGGTCAATTTTTGTCAAAAGCACAAATTTCGTAGAGTTTCAGTAAATTTTGAAAAGGGTCCTAACAAAACGCAGTAAAAGGTTCATCCTGTCATAGTCTGTTACAATGGAATTGATTCCTTTCAACCAATCTAACTATTCTGGCTAGAAATAGCGCTGCCAGGAGGAGGAAGAGGAAGATGAGGAGGAGGAAGAGGAGGAGGAGGAGGAGTAGGATGAGAAGGAGAAGGAGGAGGAGGAGGAGGAGGAGGAGGAGGATGAGGAGGAGGAGGAGGAGGAGAAGAAGGAGGTAGAACAGCTACACCGCTCACATGAAGCGCAAAAGTTCTACCAGAAACTCATCCCGCAGAGGCTCTGACTGTGAGCTGAAATGTGTCGGTATAAGGATGGGAGTATTCTTATGGGTCATTGTGAGATCACCGAAAGGTGTACAGGAGTACAGAAAGAGACCAAAACAGCAGAAGATGCAAGCAATAGGTGAAGTTAAGGATCAAGTAGTATCAGTGGCAAGGGACAAGTTGGCCAATTAGTTGCGTCGAATGATTGACAGGATTTGTGATACCGAATAGCTGCCGGAGTTGTGAAAAGATGTGGTTATCTGCCTCATCTACAAGAAGGACTACAAACTGGACTGTGAAAACTATCGTGAGTTCACCGTCTTCAATGTCGCCTATAAACTGCTGTTCCATCTTCCAACGACCTTCACTACTAGCTAATAGATTTGTGGATCAAAGGACGATCTACAATGGATCAAATAGGCATTTTTCGGTAGATCCTCCAAAAGTGTCGTGTGAATATAGAGTTCCTACGCATAATGCTATGGAAGATCATGGCCGAGAGCGGCTGAACCGAGGAAGCTGATCCGACTAATCAAGGCTACGATGGATGGAACCCAGTACTCTGTGCGGTACTACAGACAATGATAACTGCCGTGTGTTCTGGAGGCATATTATCGGGGGAAGTCGTGCCCATCATGGGCTTCACAAGCAACTGCGGTCAAATAGACTTAGCTCAGGTACGAAGTTTATCCTGAACCAAACGCTAAGAAGACCGGTTGTTCATTACGGGCATGAGCCATGGACAATACTTGAGGAGAACTTGCGAGTACTCGAAGTTTTTGAATGACGGGTGTTAAGAACCATCTTTTGCCGACTGTAGGGTGGAGGCTGGATGTGGAGGATGAACCGCGAACTCGCGCAATCCGCTGGCGAATACAGTATTTGTAAAGTGGTCAGATCTAGACGCATACGCTGGGCAGGCCATGTTCCTAGAATGCCTGACCAGCCGGACATAGTCGGATGGGTAACATCTAGCCCGAAACCGGTCGACTGAAAAAGGGAAATTCAATCTCATTTTTTACGTTTTGTAAGTACAACAAGTGTTGTGTCTTGTTTCGCATGATGATGATTGATTGATATGATTTAACAATTTAGGAAGTCATGCAAAGTATTTGCATAGAAGTGTAGGACTTTGTGATTAACTCCATCCTTTAGGGCATCTTCAGCGGTGGTCTATTTTTGGAACAACTTAATACCTGATTTGCATCAGCAAAACTTGAATAGAACCAGCTAAAATAGACCAACTTTGAGCTCTCCGCACCGGTGTTTTATTTTTTGTTGTTAAACCCGCCACAAGTGCCAATTATTCAACATCGGATCGCAGATTTTTCGAAAATTTTTTGTCATGGATTGTAATATTTTTATTGCCAGTAGTGCCTCGTTAGTAGACGACGAGGAATACTTACTCTTTCGTTTGGCTGAAGGTGAGTGTGTGAATGCAGATTTGTAATTTAGATAATGCTGCTTTGTAATTTGGCAGTGGAAAAACAAGAGTAGAAACGAAGGGGGCCACGTCCTGGAAAACATCCCATCGTCGACCGTGATTTCAGTTTCGGTCATCAGAAGCTGTTCTAAGACTGCTTTAGCGTCCCGCCAACCTGTGACGAGAAGCACTTTCTGAATCGTTTCCGCATGCAACGGGAGATGTTCTTGGATATTATGCGAAAACTAGAGTCATTTGATGGAAATAAACAGCAGGTTCAAATGAATTCTAAATCTGCTTCTCAAAGTTCCGGTAGTTTCCAGAAACTTGCTCCTAATCCATGGATGATCAGTTAACTTTTTGGAAGTTCAACCGAGTTTCAAGAAACGTTGAGATTTTTTCGGCGATTCAATGGACTTCTCTGAAGATCCACCCCTTCTCTTCTCGAAATAAAGCGAGCAAACTTAATGATCATCTTAGAACTTCAAATAAGTTTATAAAACTTCCGAGAAGCTTTATCAACTTCTTTCAAGTGCATTATATTTCCACCCAATCCTCGTATATCCGAAGTTCATAGTAATTCAGATTTTTTTTGAAGAGTTTGTTCAGTTTTTAGAAGCTTATATAAGTTTTAACCAAGTTTCCCCCAGAAAGTTTATCAAAACTGGCATAGTAAAAAGTTTTATCCAGAGCTTAAAAATATCATATTCAATTCTCAAATTGCACCCTAACTGAGTCAAAATATTAGTCATCACGCACTGTTCCTAGCGAACATGAGGTAAACACAAATTTGCCTTCATGAATCTCTTGTGGTTTTAGAAGATAAGCCTGAACATCCTTATCCCCAGATTCTATGTAACAGGCTCCTCTAAAATTTCTCTGTGTGACCCATTTGCGATTGCTAATCATGTCCAATCCATCCATAAACCGATTTCACTTTTATGACTTCATAAATTTTCATTTCCGAGCAATTGAAATGCTATTCGCAATCGTAATTTGCCACCAAATTAGTCGTAAAATACACAACAGTCTCAATTCCGGGAGCCTCTTTATTTTGAATTAATCATCGTTTTCCTGAAAATGCAGAGGCTGTAGAAAAATTAAGAATCATTCGTTATTCAGGAATTAAACGCAAAGGCAATTCACTAGAACCGGCAGCAGCTTGAGCTAGTTATCAGCATCCGAAGCGAGCAACACCGCTTTCTATCCGGCACCAGCATCACCCGCACCAAACACGGCTACTTTTCGGCTCAAAAGCTTAAATTTTACTCATCAATTTGTTTTATCACGTAGCGTGTAGTGTTTTGGAACGGTATCTTTTTTGTTCCAAATTGCAGCAAGAATAGATCAACACATAAACCAGGTTTAAAATGATGCAAAATAGATCCAGCATAATACAAAATTTACAATACCGGTGCAGCGATTTTTTTTTGCGTTCGGTCTAAAAAATAAATCCAATCCACGATTTGAACCACCGTTGAAGATGCCCTTAGGGTCGGTACAGACTCTTCAGATTTCGTGGTGGCCATCTTTGTCCAAATTTGTTGAAAGTGTTTGATATCTTTGATTCTTTGTTTTTTTCCAGAAAGCTTTCGCTTCAGCAGAGCCTGATGAACATATCTCTCGATAAATTGTAACTCTGAACAATTTGGTGGCTCTACGGTTTGGGAAAGCTATTCACTTGATTTGCATCGTTCCACTCCATCACAATTTTAGTGTATTGGCATGATGACCAAACGGGCCAGCATAAAGGGGGTTCTTTTCGGTTTTCGATGAAAGGTACACACTACCAAAATTTAATGTAATTTTCGGTGCCCTGAGACCAACACATGCAAGCGTCTTTTAGCCCATAAGAAGGAGTTCATAGAGATGAATAGAGATGAAATAAATTCAATCAAACACATCTCTTGTCGCCTTGCGTATGTGTAAGTAAGAGGAGACATAATTTTACACGACATCTTCCCTTACGTTTTTCCACTTTTAACAAATATGAATTACTTCTCTCGCTACTGCATTACTTCTCGTGAATCTCCTTGATGATTTTGCTTGTAGTGTTGAAATATCTACTTTGACGCCACACGTGCAAATTGCTTGTCAAAGCAAGTATTATTTTTGGGAAATTTCGGTGCCTTATTCGTCCTTCAATGCTCAGCTGTAGGCAGAAATTCTGGCCATATAAGAATAGAAAACCAGCCCTGATAGCAGCGTGAAATAAGATTCATGGTCCATAAAAACGCATGAAAACTTCGTAAAATATTCAAGTTCTGTATTTCGTTGCAATTTGGAACTGTTTTTACTTCATACGACTTCAGCCCCAAGCGCTGTTTTGATTCTCGGACAAAACCAGTTGACTTTCCTATTTTACAAGCCACCGTTCGAACAAAGACATTCGGGTTTTTCTTGAATATTCTCTTCACTTTTCGGTTCATGACTGGCCCAGAATGTCCATTGCTCTTATCACTTCTCGATTTCCTCCCGACTGTCAAACGTTCCAAAAATTATTTGAGCACACTGTGAACAGTAAATTTAGGTAAACCCATTTTTTCAAGTTCTCGTATTGACAACTCAGGATTTGCTCACAAACGTGCTTTTCATTCGTCGCCATTATGAACGCTAAACATGAAACGTAAACACCAAGCGTAGTGTCTTTCATCAAGGACTCTCAGCTATACCTCAGCGGATTTTTTCACTCTTACGGGAAATATTTCACTCTTTCGTGAAATATTTCAAAAGCTACTGTGATTTGAAGGTGTCCGGATTAATGTGGATACAGACCCTATGAGACGGTTCCTTTCCGTTTGAAGCATCCAAAGTAAAGCGTATTTCTATTGAATTTTTCCAAAATTTTGAGTTTATTTTAAGAAGAATTCCAGGAAAACTTAAAAAAAATCAAAGAGAAGCTTTTTAAAAAAATACGGATTCAATCAATTCCAATGTTTTGTCTGCAAACAATTGCTTTTGAAAATATTTGTTATTCAAAATTTAAACCTGCAACTGGTCATCACATAACTAACTCCCCGAAGCT